>PVIW01011675.1:0-36215 GCA_004026585.1 Noctilio leporinus | reverse complement strand
AAGGCCTATTCCTTGTATTCATATACTTGGTTCTGTTTTACTTGTTGTTAGTTTTGCTCATTATTGTCCCGTAATGGGTGAAATCATATGATATTTGTCCTTCACTGACTGGCTTATTTCACTAAGCATAATACTCTCCAGTTCCATCCATGTTGTTGCAAAGGGTACAAGTTTCTTATTTCTTTTTTAATGATTGTTCTCGATATTTAAACACTGATAAATTTCCAGTAGAAATACAAATTACTGCACAAGAGTCTTGAACATAACTCCTACTTTTGACCCAATAATTCCAATTCTAGAACTATATATCAAAAACATTTATAATAGAAACCATCTAAAACTATGATTAGAAAAACTAAAGACTATTTCTGGCTATACAAACAACAGTATGTCCACTGAACAGAATATGAGAGTATTTTTTCCTTTTTTATGGCTTTATTTTTATTGTTCACACTATGACAAATGTCCCTCTCCAACTTTGCTCACTTCCATGAATGGAATATTAGTTTATAAATGTGGTATTTACAGATTCTTCTATATTTTCCAATATTTTATAATGAGAATCAAGTGGAGAAAGCGCAAACCTTCCATTTAGAAATATAAAAATGGTATCACATTTTTCTGTCTTCATGTGTGATGATTCTCTAATAATTAATTTGAAATATGTCACCTCTAAACTTTTAAAAAGGCAAATTGCTTCATCATTCTTTTCTTTAAGTTACATCTTATTGATGATGCTATTACAGTTGTCCCAGTTTCCCCGCCTTGTCCCGTTCCACGGAGTATACCTGCCCCCTCAGGCAACCCCCACAACTGTCCACGTCCACAGGTCATGCAAGTTCTTCAGCTACTGTTGCCTACCCGTACTTTACATCCGCATGACTGTTCTGCAACCACCAACTTGCACCGCCTTATCCTGTCACCTTTTTTGCCCAGTCTCCTTCCCGGATCCCACCCAACAACCACCAAAACATTCTTCGTATTATACGATTGTTTCTGTTCTGCTTGTTTTTATATTCAACTGTTAGTGATACATATTTACTGCTCTTTTATTGTTCATATTTTTTATCCTCTTTTTAAAGAACTTCCTTTAACATTTCAGGTAATACTGTTTTGGTGGTGATAAACTCCTTCAGTTTTTTCTCGTTTGGGAAGCTCTTCATCCCCTTGGATTATAAATGACAGTTTTGCTCGGTAGTGTAGTTGTGGTTGTAGGCCCTTGCTTTTCATAACTTAGAATATTTCTTGCCAATCCCTTCTAGCCTGCAAAGTTTCTTTTGAGAAATCAGCTGACAGTCTTATGGGGGCTTATAGGTAACTGCTTCTCTCTTGCATTCCTTATGTACTCTATTAAACATTCACAGATGACTCATTTTTTCAAAGAATCATTAAATAAACACAATAACAGCACATAAATGACTGTGCCGTAAGTACTTATCTCATATTTTCCTAGTTTTTGATGAATCTGAAAATTTTTTGTTTCCCTCTGGAAAATTAGCTTTTCACATATAACATAACAGACCTTAAATTAAATTTAGAACATGACCACTACCTGCCTCATAGGCCAGTCAGCTAGCCAAGGCTTCTTCCACATTGCAAGGCCCCTGAATCATTCTCTGGTATAGCTTCTTCCCCACCTCGGTTTAATCATCCTGAACTACGTGGCATTTCATGAGACACACCATGCTGTCAAGCATCTGTGCCTTTGTATATTCTGTTTTCTCTGCCTCGCCCTATGCTGCCCTTCCCTTCCTCTGCACACCTGTCATTCCAGACCTGGTCTAACGTGTAATCACTTGTGTGAGGACTTCCCTGACTCCCCGCCTCATTGCTGACTTCACAGCTCCTGTCACATTCTTCTCTGTACAGCTTCCTAAATCGTGTGCTGTGCAGCACTTACAGCCCGAGTGTTCACATGTGCACCCACAGAAAAAGGGTCCTGTGGTCAAATAAGCTAAGAAAATACTGGATTTGAAATAGTCCACTTTCCTTAATAGAAGACTTCCTGGTCCCATCAGTAAGATGGACCTAAACCATTCACTAACACCAGGCTTCAAGAGCTGTGTCACCTTTCACACGGAGTATTCATGAACATTTCTCGGGATGGGAGAGCTCTCAGGACCGTGAGGTAAGCTTCCTGGCCTGTGAGCTATGGGTCATGCCCATGTCTGTATCCCCCAGCATCTAGCACAGTGACACGTACTGGGCACTCAGAAAATGCTGGATGGGAATCAGAAAAGATAATCTGCACACTCCCCCCAGAACCAAGAAGGCTATCGACCCACTTAACCTTAAGTTAGACCTTACTCTTCATCTTTGGGGTGTGGGTGAGCATGAGGAAAGTTTTGTTAAAGAAAAACACAACAGGAACATGGAGGGGATTAACACATGCCGCAGGTGGACGCACTGGGCACACCCGCTCAGAATCAGTGCTGTAACTCTTGTCTTTGGCTGTGCTGCTAGGGTTTGTTTTCACTGCTCTGGCTTTTTAGAACATAAAAATGCCAATAGCATTAAGGGAAACCTAGGAAAAGGGCTTTCATTTGTTTTTCAATATTCTCTAGCCACTTAACTACTATAAAGCGATTTTTCTGTAAGTTATAAAAATTGATTTCTTCCAAACCACAAAAGCCTCTAATTTCTCACATTTATTTTCTCATCTGTTAAATTTTGACTAAAAACTAAGGGGCTTATTCTTAGGTTCATTCACATTCTAAATATACCCAACCCTGTATACTTGAAACATTTCTCAAAGTGAGAATAGTCACAGAAACCGAGTTGGACATTATCTTTGTCACAATATGATTCAATTCAGTAAAATCAGAATCTGAGTTCAAATAATTTAAATCTGGATTGCACTTTTAAGTAACTTATAGTTTTCCTAAAATATTTCAAATTCTGTTGGCCAAAAGGATCCCAGATGCTAAAAAGTACATTTTGGGGAATTTCTTCAGGATAAGTTACAGCGTGTTATATACTCTTTACATAAGTACCTAGAGATGTGTAAACTTTGGGCAAAGTAACACAAATACACAGAATTATCTATTTTAATTTTTATAATATTTACTAATTCAATTTTGAATCTTAAAATTTGTCATAAATATTATCGAGAATGTCTAAGTTTCTATACATTCATTCATTCAACATGTATTTGGACATCTATTAGGATTAAGGCTCTTCTAGGCACTGCTGGTAGGAAAAAGGAAACACCATTAACTCCTACCTCCCGGAGCTTAGACTAGAGTCAAAAGAGGGGACAGAGAGAGAAGAATCAGGGTCGGGGTGTGTCAGGCTCTATGTTCTTTCCGCAGCATCAATGGCTCTTTATAACTTTATCTCACTGGGCCCTGGTGACCATCCAAGGTACAGATAAGAGTCCCCATGTAACAGACGAAGATGTAGATTGCCCAGAAATAACTGGTAGAACATTCAAAGCTAAACTAATGGGCACAAAAGCCGACAGAAGAAATGGGATGAGGCCTGTAGCAAACTGGTTGCATCATACACGGTAAAACTGGTAAGTATATATAAAAATTTTACCTAGGATGCTATTATTAATAGTTCAGAGAAAATTGGAAAGTTCACTAACGGTCCTTGGGAGACACTGTTTATGTTGACGTTGGCAGGGGGCCTGTAGGGTTTCCACCTAATGAGCATTGTGCAAACATCAAGATCTTTGCTGTACTACATGCTAAAATGTACAAAATGGCAATTTAACATAGTTTTACACAGTGAGTAGATTTATCTGTTCTAGCATATGGCCACAGTAGTAACATTTTGATACACAAAGTGAATGAAAAGTACTATTGAATAAATGTATTCACAAAGGCCTCTCCATCTTGAATCACAGCATTATTCTGATGCACCATTTATGTTTTATAATAATTTCAGTATCAATGGAACTTAAGATTGTTCATACTGAATTTAAGATGTAGTGATAACTTCTATTTCATCATTTTTTAAAAGGCTGAATTATGTTAAGCTGTTCAAGAATGGTGATTAGGTAGAGTCCCAGGCATTTATGAAAGATTTGAGAAGTGAAAGGTGAGTTTCAGGGTTAAAATGACAATTAAAAAAAGAGCCTCAAGCCATGGCTGGTGGCACAGTGGATAAGGCGCCAGCCTGCGAACCCAAGGGTCACTGGTTCAATTCCCAGCCAGGGCACATAACCAGGCTGCAGCCAGGTCTCCAGCCAGATCCATAGCTGGAGGCAGGTGAAAGGCAACAATACATAGATGTTTCTCTCCCTCTCTGCCTCTCTCCCTTCCCCTCTCTCTAAAAATAATAAATAAAACCTTAAAAAAAAAAAAAAAAAAAAAAAACAAACAGAGCCTCAGCTGGTGTGGCTCAGTGAATCCTGTGCCAGCTTGCAACCTGAAAGATGGCTGGTTCAATTCCCAGTCAGGGCACATGCCTGGGCTGCAAGCCAAGTCCCCAGCGGGGGATATACAAGAGGCAACCAATTGTAACCCCACTCTGAAATGCATGCATTACCTAAATAATATTCACTTGTGCAGAAAATAAGGCACTGCCTCCATTGTCTGGACTCGGATTGGATGGACTGGCTATCTAGGTTCCAACTAACAGGCTCTCACATATCTTTTGCACTTGGAACTCTAGAGAACAGAGTTCCCTCTCAGCACTCTTTACAAGAAAAATGATCCTCTCTAAAATTGGTTCTTTCTGGCTTACTAGACTTGATGGAAACAAACAGCAGAAATATTGAGAAGACTTATTCAAGTTTCTTGCTGAATTTAATAAAATTTCCATACATACATTGCTACTAATGTAATCTCTCAGTTGATTTCTTGGATCACTTGTGGTCAGTTTTCTCATGTGTAAGAAACCAAAAATGGAAACGGCCATCCCAGATGACTTCCTACACTGGCTCACACTGGTAACAGTTTTACATGGGCAGGCCCTGACTCCCTAAACAGATCAGGAAGCTGATTCCCTGAAGCTGAATGCAAAATGGTGTGTGTTTGGTACAGATGCGCATGAGTGTTCTTTTGAGGTGGGGTTCCCAACTTTAGCCATATTTTCAAAAAGGTTCATGGTCAAAAACAGAAGTGTCTTCTGGAAGGCAAAATCACCTATTAACACTCTAACTGTGGTGTGCCATTATTTTTAGAAGAAATGATGAGTGTGCAAATACGCCAGAACTATAATCTGATAGATTTCTTTAAATCCCTTCATAGTCAAGGTAGTAACAGTAAAACAAACTATATTTGACTTTAGGAACTCATCTTGATTTGTCAACTAGTTTGATAATTCCAGATTTTTTTTACTTCTATTGGTTAAAAAAGTCAACCACGAGGAAATGACAAAGGAAATCCTTGGTACACTTAACAACCTAGTTTATCAACCTAGGATATCCTGCACCTAAGCCAAAGGACAAAGTTGTGAACCACTCACTGACAGGATACAATGCACTGAACAAGGCCAGGCAATACTGAATATCCATCCTAAGTCACTCGAAGATTTACCTGACCATTTCAATAAATGCCATACTAATAACAAAGGAAAAGTATTTTTCAAAATTGCGGTCAATAAATTATTCATTGAAAACATATACCAAGGTCTGTCCTGAAACAGTCCAGCCGTGTTAACAAGAGTAGTCTTCACGACACTGATGAAACCTGGCAGCCAAGTAGGGTGGACCAGAATGCACGTGTACTGGTCAGTGGGGGCCGTGGACGCTGCGGAGTGAACGTGTGAACTGTGTGGCCATCGACTCAAGATGACTGGGTGAGGAGAGCAACACATCTGCATCCAATTCTGCATTAAGCTTGAACATCCCTCCATGGAAACTACGCGGGGGATTCAGAAGGCTTTTGGGGTCAATGAAGTAAGTGCAAAAGCAAGTGTGGAACAAACACTTCCAGAGTTGGTTGAGCATCTACTGAAAGCGCTCCACGCTCTGGAAGGCCTGCAGCCTGCAGAACATGTGGAACATGCACAGGCCGCAGTCAACAAGGACAGGCAACTGGCAGCGCAACAACTAGAAGCTGATATGGCTATTTCAAACACCAGTGTCCAAGATTTTGGCACAGGATCTTGGCATGAAACGTTCATGGCAAAATTCTTTCCATGGCTTCTACTGCTAGAGCAGAAGGAACATGGCGCTGCAGTTGCTAATGACTTGGTTCAAACTGCCACCATTGAACCAGATTCCTCAAGGTCACAACAGGAGGTGGATGGTACGTCTACAGCTGCGACCTGGAAACGAAGGCTGAGCTCCCAGTGGAAGTTGCCTGGTTCTCCACGTCTGAAGAAGGCAGCAAGGTCACAGCAGGATCAAGACCGTGTTAACTGTGTTTTGATTAGGAAGGTGCTGTCCATTATGAGTACGCCCCTCCAGGCCGAACAATGAATAAGGAAACTGCCTCAAGGCTCCCTGTTGGTTGAGAAGTGATGTGGCAAAAACAGCAGCAACTGTGGGCAACTGGAGATTGGCAGCTTCATTACAACATGCTTCACGTCTCCTGCTGAGATTTTTGGTGGTGATTTAGCCCTGCTACAGCCCAGATTTAGTGCCCTGTGTGACTTCTGACTTTTCCCAAAACTAAAATCACCCTTGAAAGAGAAGAGATTTCAGACTGTCTACGAGATTCAGAAACATACAATGGGGCAACTAACGGCATTTCCAACAAAGGAATTTGCAGTGTTCTGAACGGTGGGAGAGATACTAGGAGAATAGTGTGAGGTTTCAAGGTGCCTACTTTGAAGGGAACTGAGGTGTCACTGTTCTATGTACAATGCTTCTTGTATCTTGTGTCTTCTTCAATAAATGTCTCTATTTTTCATATTAAATGGCTGGATACTTTCTAGACAGACCTTGTATTTTCAATAAGTAATTTTACTTATAGTGATAAAACAAAAATTTTCTAATTTATGTAAATTAAAAAACTGATACTTTCTCATTCATTTCAACATATACTGTCTCTAGTTTACTCTGGAATAAAGCTACAAATACAAATTAAGATATTTTCCCAATCAACCAAATTCAGGAGGAAAGGAAGAGGAAAAGAGGATAATTACAACATAATGTAATAGCTAGCTAGCACAATAAAGATCTATGACAGCGGCACATAGAAAGAGCATGGAAATTAGATTTTCTCCTGGATAAAGGAGTTCTTCAATTTTCAAAGAATGAAATACACTTGAAATATGGCTGAAACGTAATCTAAATGTCAGCAGAATCTTAGGGAGTTAGGACTAACAACGCAAAACAGTTTTGTGGATAGTATCTTGACGAGGCAGAAACTAATATGTTATTATACAAAATGACTAAGAGATTAAAAGAATGTAATCCAAAGCAAACATAATATACTTACAACACAGCAACCTTTAAGAATTTTAGCTTCCTGGGAGCACTTTAAATTTAATTATACTTTGTAATTTTCATCTTTTCTCACTCATTGATTATAACTAAAAAGCAATGTCACCTAGTATTACTAGTTTTTTTAAAGTAAAGTATATGTTAATCTGTTTATACATAACAACACACTGAAAAGAAAAAACTGTTTTAATTAATTCAAACTCTGTATTCCAAAATGAAGTACAAACACAACTGAATCTAGACTTTCAAGATCATTCCGAAGATAACAAGTCAAAGTCACATCTTCTCCAACCCTCAACACTAAATCTCGTCACATAACCCTCAGGTCCTCTTTCGAGGTCCACTCACCCCCAGGACACGGGTCTGGCAGTACCAGCTAGCCAGAGCCCTGGCTCCCACCTGCCCGTCTACACCTCTGCAGCAGACTGTGGTGGGGTTAGAGTTAGCTGTATATTTTCCTTTAGGACCTGGGGCAGCCGCCTTTCAAATTAAGGTTTCATTTCAGATCACTGGATTTAAACTCCCATTCTTTTCTACCTCCTTAGCACCTGAATCTCCAGCTGGAGATTCCTTCGCACCATCAGTTCTAACCAAATCAAAATACCAACACCCCAGTGTTTATACTTATTACCATCTCCCACAATAAAAATCAGCCTATCCAAAATTCCTTTCCTACTCTAACAAAAAATGCCACCAGTATTTTACTCAAAGTTAATGTACTTCATATAATTTGTTCAAGCTGACATGATCATGTTCCTTGTTATTTAACTGTCACAAAACATGAAACTTGAGTATGGTGCAATCCAACCTGTTTCTATTTAATATTTAGCACTTAAGTTATTTTACTACTATAGTATCATGTTTACATAACTATCGATAAAGCTTTAAGAATTGACACTGACTTCTCTCCCCCTAGATTCTAACTTTTTAGAATAACTGATGTTTACGCAATTATCATGATTAAAGCTAACATTTATTAAGTGCCTGCCACGTGGCAGAAACCATGATGGGCTCCTAATGAGAACTATCTTGCTCGGTCCTCAAAGAACCTTGAGTTGGGTCTGCCATTTTCCCAGCTATTACAAGGCAGTCACAGAGGATATGAAAGGTTGAGGAACTTGATCAAGTAAAAACAGGTGGTGGACCCTGACTTGAGGTTTGCCTGTCCTCAAAGACAGCTTTTGACTAATATGTAGCTTCCTGGGAGCACTTTAAATTTACATCAGACTTCGTAATTTTCATAAGTCTTTCTGAAGTTGTAATATACATCTTACAACTGATGGTTTCAACTCTTGTCACACTTACTCCAATGTTTCAAATACAGGGGCTCTTACCAAGAGCACATAATCTGTTTTTATTTTCTTGAAAATTTAATCTACTTTTGACACAAATTAAATTCCTATAGTTGGTTTTTTGTTAGCCCAACAAATATAAAAAATAAATTTTATTATATTGTACAAAATAAACACATAAAAGTAGCTTAACTTTTATGATGTTTGAAAATTGCCAGTAATATAAATTTAAAAGTTAAGATAGGAAATCTAGGATAATTTGTTACGAAACTAAGAAAGACACTGACTTAATAAACGAAATTAAATTTATCAACCTAGTTTGACAAATATGTTTAGTTTTCAACCAGTAAGTCACAATTCATTTGCTGTCATTTTCTCCAATGGTACCAGATTTCATGATTTCATGAACTTTGGGATTCATTCTTTCGCAGCCCACCAAAGCTCAATCAATGTTACTGGGTACCTTCTGTGAGTAACAGGGGCCAGGCCTCATATATATGACATTTCATGTAAGAAACTCATCCTCCAGTAATTTGCAGGTTCAGATGACAATTCGGTGTGCCTCTTACACATACCCTCACCAAATGGCAAACTGAACCTGCAGCCCAGGCAGGTGCCACGTGCCCTGTCTGGGAATCTCACTTGTGACCCTTCACTTTGCAGGACAACATCCGAACAACTGAGCCATACTGGTCAGGGCACAAAACCTTCTTTTTAGTAGCAATGACTGCCATGACATATAAATTATTTCCTAACTAGTGGCTTTAATCAACTCCCCACCACAAAACGCAGCATTATATAACGTGATGTGACAAGTGTAAAATCTCGCGAGGCCCAGGAATAATATTCAGCAGGATGACACAACGTACAAAGTTGGGTGCCTGTTGATATGTGGCAGCTGAGCTTCAAGCAAATGCCAGAGAAATGAAACTGTCACGTTAGTCCAACCTGTGCCATTACAAGACGCACATATATACACACACAAACGCTGCACAAAAAGCTCGAGGCTCCTGGACGTGACCCTGTTATGCATTTGTGAAGGGTGGCCTCTCAGGTAAGCCCGAGGGGAAGGCTGGAGGGAGGCCTGCAACTAACCCGCCCTGCAGAGGGGCTGCAACTCCCCTGCATGACAGGGGCCCTCCGAACCCTGGACACAGGCAAACCAGCAGAGCAGGCAGGGATAAGGCAGCCTGTGCACACCGGGTGCGCGTGCTCCTGGGGCCGAGTCTCTGAGCTTCAGGGCATCGGTGCACGACACACAGGAATGCAGCAAGCCAAAACACCCTGGCTGCAAGGCTTGACCCTTTTGGCTACATTAACTGGAATTAAATAGTTCAATTCCCAGAACCTCAAATCTGTCATTCCTAAATTGGTAAAGATCATCCCTTTTGTAAAATTCAAGCAACGTAAAAAATATATTCTAGAAATCCTAAATCATTACAGAGATTCTATCTCTTAAAAGTCAATCCATGATTAACTAAAACCACAGACAGTGTTTTATCTTAACCAATAAGGGCCTGAACCACAACTATCCACCAGGTAGGGTTATAAGTTGCAGAAAGAGGAGCAAAAAAACTGGAGCACATCAAAGTATGTGCAGGTCAATATAGTGATACTGATAAACAGCAAAACAGAATTTCTGGATCATGCGTCACTTTGCAATGTACTTTCATTTTATTTCTTCTAACATAAAAAATTTAAAAGGTTCTAAATCCCAGATATTTCCACCACTAGTCACTTCAAAAACTTCATCCTCAGGTTAGCAATTCTGTCCGTCTAGTCCACTGGTTCTCATATGTGGTCTCCGGACCAGCAGCACCAGAGAAACCTGGAAACTTGTCAGAAACGCAGCTACTTGGTTGGGCTCCCTCAGACCTACTCGAGCAGGAGCTGTGGGTGCTGGGCCCAGCAACCTAACTTGTCTAACAAACCCCTCAGGGGTTCTGACAAAGACTCACGTTTAGAATCACTTTTCCAGACTTCACCTGAATCACTTTCAAAACTTCAGTATCAAAGAACTTTGTAAGAGAACCCACTTGTTGGTAAATTAGTACCATGCAGAAAGTTAGCGAGCTCAAGTGCCCTACTGGTCAAATATACTTTTTAAAGTCAACAGTTATAATTCTAAGTTATTTCAAAATTAAACAATAAATGGACAAGCATTTAAATGAGTGACAGGGCAGACTGGAAAAAGAGTAACCACTTGCCCAATACCACCAAACTCCTAATAGTTCAAACCTCTGTATTTTTCTTTCAAAATACATTCACCATTCTCCACTTCTTTCAACTCATTTTCTTCTAGTGACCAGCAGTTCTTAACAAACTGAATGCTTCTCCCCCTTGTCTTACTTCTGCCTCAAGTGTGTGTTGTGTGCCTATGTAGGATTTAATAACCTATCATTACTGAATAGGCAGGAAGCAGATTTAAACATTTTAAGTTTCTAATTCAAGAAAACAAAGATCATTCAGTAGGTCACACTTTCATTTGAAGGACATTAAAGCACATAAGTAACTCTCCAAAGTCACACAATTCATGGCAGAATAGCACTCAGAGGCCATGTTTTCTGACTATCAGTTAAATTAACTTTTATTTCTAATCCTGCAACATTATTTGTCAGGAGAAGAGGAGAACTTAAAGTTATGGGGCTTACTTTTGGGGAAATGTTAAAAATTGAAGAACTAAAAGGCTTACGCACTGGTACAGGCCTGCTTGATGATTAAACTTAAAGAGTTCACTTAGACCTCAAGATTCAAAATGTGTGACTTTCCCAATGTAAACCATCTCGGAATTTTAAAAAACCTTATTCATTTCCATTTGAAATTCTCTGCAGCCAAGTGTCCTTTATCTGGAATCCATGGACAACTTTTCCATGACCACCATAATATATGTATTCATGTATAAAGGTGATTGTACAGTTTTCTGAGTCTATACTGAAAACTAGGCTTTCAAAGGTAGTTAGTGCCTCAAAATAAAAATCAATAGTTTTAAAGCATGTAGAGATTTAGAAAAACCCAAGTAAAAGAAAGACAAAATTTTATTCACATTAGCAAAAGAATCTGTTTTAAAAGTATTCGCCTAAGGTTTCTACAATTACCAAACTCACCTAATATAACTTCAACATAGTATCAGATTTTTAATTTGATTTGCATACTATTTTCAAGAACATCCTTCTCCAAGTATAGGTAACACAACTTAACTCTATTAATGTTTTTTTTTTTTTGAATAGCTAAACACATTTAGAAAAAAGCAATGCTTTTTATGCAGAAAACATGTACTCATTTAAATTAGAAGGTATTTGTACTTGCTACAATCTAAATTTCCCACTATTAAAATTCTGTTCATGAACATTTTAAAAACTCACATTTGCAAATGTTCCATACAGTTCAAAAAACTCCAAATGTGTGGAAACAGCATTTGCCAATTCAAATTTATACTGTTCTATCAAACTCTGATACTTGGAGACATCACCACATTTTTTTAATCTTTCATTTTCCTTTCTTTTAGATCTAGAAGAAAAATATTCCCAAAAAGTCAGAAGAGCATAACTCATCTGAATGTTTTAAACTGACTCTATATCTCAAATTTCTTTTAAGACTAATACCAGAGCATGTTACTTGAATTATTTTCATAATTAAATCACTTGCTAGAGAGTAACTATTTTAATTCCAACCAAAAGACAAACGTTAAATCAGTATTTAAAACCAGTTTGATTTTACCACTTTTCCTATTGAACAATATTTACAATTAGATACTTTAATATTCACAAGGGTGCTTTGTAAACTATAAAACTCTAGAGAAACAAAGATTTTATCATCACCTCAAAAGGATGGATTATAGTTTGTTGCAATGACATAGTTTTCCTTTTACATTGTAGACATTCTCAAGTCAAGACTAAAGCTACATTTAAAAGCATACACATTTAAGTCTTCACATCCTCAAAGATTTATTTTTTCAACTTTCCCTCTTCGTTTGCCCTTACCTCAGTGCTTTATAATTATGAATCTTTAAGTTTAAACATTGTTTTATCTGATCCTTAAAATAATCCTGTAAGTAAATGGCAGTTACACTGCTTCCAATTTTCTGGTAAGCCAACTAGGTTCAAGGACTTACCAATGTTTACAAGATCAGAAAGGGACAGTCTGCAGCTGAACCTGACTCTTTTGTCTTTACAATCCACTTAGTGTCTCCAGAAAAACTTCACCTCTGAACCTTCCTCTCCCTGAACACAGTCCTGTATCCATATTCATCCTTATGATGCTACTGCACTAAAGAGATTATAAAACTGGCATGTCAGGTTTGGATATATGGCTGTGGTAGAAAATATGGAGATCAAGATAGAAAATGCCTGTGTTAGCAGTAAACATTAGTATGCTAAAGGTCTTTTAAAACTTAAAAGACTATTAAGAAATTAAATGTTTTAAGAAAATTTTTAAAAATTAAAGCAACCCACACAATTCAGCAAGAATTAGGGTTGGTCAGTACAGAAGAAATATCCAAGTATCAAAACCCACATACTGGAACCGCAGTTGCCTAGCTTCTCACAGTGCAGAAAGCATGTGCTCTTATTGAAATTAGAAGGTATCTGTACTTGCTACAACCTAAATTTCCTTAATGTTCCCAAGCTATTAAAATTCTGTTCATGGCTTCTCAGACTCGCAATCAGTAGTACCAGTAAATAAACCATCAATGAGTTTTCTGATGTTGCTGTAAATTATTTTAAAAATAAGTAATAAATCACTATTTAAAAATGTAGAGTGTGCTTTCAAGGCTCAAATATCTCTATGAACTTTAAAGAATGTGGGATATAATTCACTCAGGCAGTAGTAATATACTTTTCCTAAGAAAAACACAGTCTTCCTGTGAAACCATATCTACCCCAAATGTGAAAGTGATAGCTTCACTTTCAGTCTACTTCTATCCTTATATGTACAGGACACATGATAAAACTCTATTTCTTTTGTACACAGGCAAAACTTTTTACATGTAGGTACATCCACATTTTAGGTGCTCGACTACACCAACTTTGCACTTCTTTTGCAAGGCACCGCAGGCATTCAGTATGGGTGCAACAGAAGAGAACAGGAAAGAGTAGGTAGGAAGGGTGAGGATAGGGAGGGGTTATTTCAATATATCTTCAGGGATTAATTATCTTGCCCTCACAAGAATATCAAAGTTTCTCAACACTCAAGCTTCTACTTTTACCTAATAAAGCAAAAATTTGTCAAATATGCATGAAATGCATAATGACCCTTAAAAAAAACAAGGCAACATGAACAAAATTTATCTCATTTACAAATAAAACCTGTCAGGACTCACTGACCTTCTTTTGTGACCCATATAAAACTCAGTACATCTTAGCAATTAATTATTTTAATACTAAATTATAGGGTCACTAAGCCTAACTAGTTCTTGAGACTAGTGACATTAAGAGACAAAGTCACAATAGGAAAATTATTTCCTTCAATCATATAGAATATGCATATACAATACCACTTAATTCCTTTTTAGTTAAGGTATCAACTATAGAATAGTGCCAACATTTTCACATAAATAGTAAGCACATAAAAGAAATTGCACTTAAATTACAATGTATTTGTACTTCCTACAATCTAAATTTCCCACCTAAACACTTAGAAATTTCTTGGTGAGAAGCATAAGACAATGAAAAGTTAAACTACAACTTTGATCTGTTCTCTGAAATTCCAAATATTCTGAAAGCACACTCAGGCTGAATTTTAAAAGTGGTTCTTTTTTATGATCTTTTTTACTTTAACTATTGGATCATTGATTTAACAACTGTTGAGTAAGTAAACATTTTACCACTTAAAGTGAATTTCTTACTAATTCCAAAGTCAGTTACGCTAGTATCCCTGAAAAGTCACTGAGGAAACTAATAAACTGTATGCTTCTCCAAAACTGGGTGTTAATGCAACTGCAACTGTGTCAGTTTGGAAGCCTAAGAAAATGTATTCATGATAAATCAAATAATTCAAAAAAAGCTAGTAATTTAAAAAATGGGAAAAGGAAAAGGAACTTTACACCAAAGTAAGAAGTAGCATTTGTCATGCTCTTGTATCACACAGAGATTCAAAAAGTGTGCCTTCATAGTAAAAAGCTCTTTCTGGTCAAATCAGAGCCCAAAATGGCCCGTTTCTGACTAACCTGGCTCCACTCGTCATACGGTCCGATGCGGTGGTTCTCAATCGGGAGCGAGCCAACCCCCCAGTGAGCATTTGGCAACATCAGGAGGCGGTTGTTATGACCTACCGCCTGGCTCCCACATGCCTCCCCAAGACCCTACTGGAACTACTCTGAACACTCTCCACCCGGGTGACAATGACATCCCCTACGGAGAAGTAGCCACTGAGACGCAGCTCAAAAGAACGGGGCCCAACAGCTGCGACACCACCTCCACGGCAGCGTAAACTGTCCCAAAGCAGAGGCCCAGAGAGGGTGCACGAGGCTGGGGGTCAGGGCCTGTGGAGTTCTAGCGCAGGTGCCAGGAGGCAAAGCCCCAGGCGGATCCAAAGTAAATATGACAACACGAGATTTCTCCACCAGCTGCTGACTTAAGACAAAGCAATCCAAGGCAAATCTACAAAATGCCCACTGTGTTTGGAAGGAGTTACAATGAGAGAAAAGGTCAAGAAGCCTGGTGGACGGTCCTGGAATTGCTAGGCCCTCATCCGACAAACTGGCTCCCAGGAGAGAAGCCCCTCCGATGCCCCCTGGGGCAGGGTGCCGAGAAGGGCAACAAGGCTTCTCAGGGAGCAGAACTAGAGGCCAGCGAAGCAGAATGAGAAGAGCAGACCCTCGTTACTCCCACTGTGGTCTGGTGACCTTTATTGTGTCCCTTTCTTTTCTTTCCCAGTGGTGACTTTATCCCATGTCATGATTTTCCCTACCATTCTGAGGTGGCCATAAGAGGAGGAGAAACGAGAGCTCTGAAAGGACTGCCCATTTAGCTTGAGAGACAGTAACAACCTGCCTTTAGGCCAGGCCCTGTGGGGGAAGGAGGTAACGTGGCTTTTGGTGTCAGGTGAGCTAGTGACAGTGACTGTGCTAACCATCAACATACCCTGTACTTTCCAAGTTTTATCTCAAACTCATGAAGCTGTTGATCTGCATGGATCCCCTTCCTCCCAACACAAGCAGCTCCTGTTAGTACATAAGGATACACATACTCTCCTTACATCTCATTTTCTACCTAATTATTTGCAGTTCTCAAACATCTAAAGTGACTCTGACAAGCCACAGTGTTTAAATGCTAACCCTACAAAGTCCCTGAGGGTAGGAAAACTAAAGAACGATGTACATGCATATTCAAAATGTGAACACGGTAACATTCCTGTACTGTCCGAACAGCACCGAACCCACACGTAAGAATGCAGGTACTGTGCTTAGGTCAGAGTGCCACATTTTCCATACCATTTTTGTAAGTAGTCCAGTGCCTCCAAACGAGCACCAATCTCAAAAGTGATTCCAGGACGATTTGGGGGCTTTTTACTCATCTTGAGATTCTATTCTTCAGTATTCTCTTTTCACTACCTCAAGAGGAAAAAAAAAGTTAGATTCTGATGCGTAAAATACGTAACAAATTAAACAAAAAAACATTACAAGAAAAGTTAAAATAACTGCCAAATTTTTAAAAAACTCGAATAATGATTATCAAGATCTCTAGGTACAGTACGGTACAATTTACAGACAATGTGGTGATGAATTAAGAAAAAGGACATTAAAAAGATAACTACTTAAAAGAATAAATAGATGGGCATTAAAACTAGTTAATGGCTACAGTGTTTTAAATGTTAACTTGGGCTCTGGCTGGTGGCACAGTAGATAAGGTGACGGCCTGCGAACCCAAAGGTCACTGGTTCAATTCCCAGCCAGGGCACATAACCAGGTTGCAAGCCACGTCTCCAGCCAGGTCTGAGGCTGGAGGCAGGTGAAAGGCAACCATACATTGATGCTTCTCTCCCTTTCTGCCTCCATCCCTTCCCCTCTCTCTGAAAGTAATAACATCGTTAAAAAAAATTTTTTTTGGAGAATACCCCAAAAAACTGTCCACAATAACAATTGAAAATGGTTTTCTGTCTTTAAAAAAAAATCAAAGACAGCAGAGTCTCCTGGAACATAATAATTACTGAAATTCTTAACAAATTAACCAAAATTTTCAGCAAAATCTTCTGAGTGCTTTGTAATATAAAAACACTTCTGGAAAGACACTGAAGGACACACAAAGATGGGAGGAGCAACAGACACATTCCTCTGCCAGTGAAGATTTTAATAATCCCTTTTGTCGTTGGGAATTTTCATTACCTATGATCTTCCATCCTGGTAGCAAATGACTCAATAATTTTAACATATGAAGTTGCAAAGGAAATTTCTTCCTTACACTTCACATTCAATAAACCACAATGATGGGATTTTTAAAGCTGGTAATTCATTTCTACAATACATCAATATAGATAGTGCCTCTGTCCATTTCAATGTTTACAATAAAAGTGATTAACTTTCAAACACACAATACTAGAAAGCAGAGGCTCTTCCTCTCTAGATCACTGAGCCGTACACTGTTTACTACCCTTCTGGCCAGTGGGTCCCCAGAACACTTGTGGTTGAGGGAGCCTCTTCTTCACTAAGTACCTATTGCCTGAGAAAGATGAACGCATTTGGAGACAGCTTTATCAAAACATACCAGGTAATCAGGAATGCAAAGGCAGACCTAAAACCTTTGATCTCTTCAATGACTAGCAAGAGAACAGCTCCCTCCCAGTTTACAAAGGAACACACACGTGTCATTTGTTTGTAATGGTCTGGTCAAAAGGGGCAAAACCTAATAAAAACCAACTGCCCTTTACTCTTTGAAAAAGAGTGAGGAGGGAAAAAAATAACACCAATACTTGCCATTAAAGTACATAAAATCAAACTCCTGGTTAGGGGAAATACCCTTCTGCTCCCGAGGCAAACCAAGGTTAGTGCATTCAAGTTAACAGGAAGCTCCACCAGGTTATTTGGTGGAAAAGAAACAAAATTATGAATGATTATTTTAAATCGAGGTCTGGTCAGTTTGCAACGTGTATGGCAGTAACTTAAACGTGCAGAAATCCATTCAACCTTTCTGCTGCTCATCACAGGAAGAACTTACTAAGGGGTTCATTAACCTTTCCGAGGCTCCGATTTATAATCCGTAAGAATGAATACAACCAAGATGCGTAATTCCCGTGATACAGGGGTGAGCACACAGAAAAGCTAGATGCCCTTTTTCTTGGGTGAGGAGGGATCTAAATTAAGTAAAACAGTAGGACGGGGTGGGCGGGGGGAGTTGGAGCAAAACGAGAAAGGGGGACAGAGAGAACGGAGAGGAGTAAAAACAGGAAGAAAAGCGGAAAAGATTTACCAAAAAAAAAAAAAAAAAAATTATGGCTTAAGTTTATGCAAGATGACAACTGCTCGGGGAGAGAAAAGGAGCAAGAAGATGCCACCCTGGAAAGTGAAGCACCGGTCAGAGAATGGCCGCGGGGCCAAAAACAAAACAAAAACAAAGGTGGGGAGCGATGCGAGGCGGGAGGGGGCCGGCGGGAGAGGCTCTGACCCGGCTGGCGGGGAGCGGGAGACGCCTCGGGGTTTGACAGCCGTCCGGCCCGCGGCAGGGGAAGGAAGGGGGGGTGAGGGAGCCGCGGAGCCCAGACAATAGGGGCGCCGAGCTCCGGGGCGGCCGCAGGAGGCGAGCGGGCGGGAGAGCGACCCCGGCGTCGGGCAGCCCTGGGCGAGCGGCCAGGCGGGGCCGGCGGCCTCCGCGCCCCGCTGTCACCGCCTCTTACCGACTCGGCCTCCAGTGCGCACAGCAGCCGGGCCGTCCGGGCCGAGCCGGGGCACCAGCGGGCGGCCGGCCCGGGCCTCCGCCGCCGCTTCCAACTCCGCCTCCGCCCAGGCAGCGCCGGGGAGGGAGCCGGGCGGACCCAACTGGAGCCTCCGCGCCGGGTCGGCCCGAGGGCGCGCGGGAGGGAGCCGGTCCGAACGCTCACGCCCGCTCGGTGTCCGCTGCCATCGCCGCCGCCGCCGCCACCGCCACAGCCGGTCAGCCCCAGCGCGACGCCGGTCCCCGGCGACGTCAGCCGCCCGCGACGCGCCGGAAGCGGGGCCGGGAGCGTCGGCGACTCGCGAGGGCTGGGCCCGGGCGGCGCAGCCGATTGGAGGAGCGCCCTGGGGGCGGGGCTGGCGGCGGTTGGCAGGCGGCCGGCAGGGGGCGGGGCCGCGTTGAGCCGGGCGGGGCGGGAGTTCGGGGAGCAACGCGGCAGCGCTGAAGCGTTTGACCTTTGACAGGTCGGGGCGAAGCCTGCTGAATATTATGAGTGTTGAGTTGGTGGAAACTAGGGCCTCGCAACTCCTCAACCCCATCACCCTCACAAACTTTTGTAAATGCACCCCACGCTTTCTTTGAGGTCCACCCCTTTCGCGCATTAAAAAGAGAGCAAACGGTTACTGTTAAAAGTCAATCAACATCTATTGAATGAATCATCACAGGACAACCACAATCCACAGTGGTATTGCTCCCATAGTCTAGGGGATCCTTATGATCCAAAAGACAGGTAATATTACTAAGACATCGTGTGTGTGACTTCCCCGATGCTACACAGCCAGTACCAGCAGAACTACCTTGATCGAATACCAACCATGTCCCAAACTGTGCGCTAGGCACAGGAGAAAGTGTCCCCACTATACAGGGAACCAACAACTGAGCACATTCAAAGCAATACTGGAATGAAGTGTCTGCTTTTTTTTTTTTTTTTTTTTCTTTCTTTCTTTTCAAGTGTACCACTCCAGCTCCAAGCTTTCTAAATGAAACATTGCATGCAAATAACACATATTTATCATGCTTTGCAGTGTGGAGTTAAAATAGCAAAGTATCTCTTTCAGCTTCAATTATAGTGGATTTTGGAAACTTAAACAACCGTATTTATATCCCTTTATTCAACATTCATTCATTCATCACTGTGTGATTAAAGCTTCTGAGCATGGCGACATATAGAAAAGATAAATAAGACAGTCTCTAGTGGACATTTGCCTTCTCGTACTTTGGTTGCCCAGCATCTGAACCCCGTTTCCATGTTTGGGAAATTTTGTGTCATAGTTACACCATGTATTTTCAGGATCTTCTGGACCCATAACAAGATTATACTTCCCACCCTCCTTAGAAGTATGGGTACCCATTTAATTTGCTTTGGCTAATAAATGAAATTGAAAGTGAGATTTGTCATAGCTAGCCGGTGGTAATTTAAAAGCCAGTTCACCAAGCTTCTGTCTCTGGTATAGTGAAAAGCAATTTTTGAGATGGTGGCTGCTCTAACAATTCATGTTTGAGACATATTATGATGGCCCCGAACCAACTGCTGATGTACATCTGATATATACAGTGTGGTGAAAGATAAATACTTGTTGTTTTAAGCTATTGAGATTTGGATGATCCTATGTTACACAACCTAAGCTAACCCAGCTGATAGATACATCCACCTTATGAGTCTTGAAGGCAAAGTCAGCCTCACAATAAATAAGATAAAAGTGTCAGAAACTCCCATTTCCAGTCTCCATTGCAAATAGAGAGGTATTTTTTTAGTGAGGCTACTTAGTCTCTCTACCTGGGGACTATGTATATGAAGCTGCTGGTGATGTTCCAAGGAAGGAACTTTTCTCCAATAACTCGGCAGTACAGTGATCAATACCTGACATTCAACCTAGAGTTAACTACCTGAATCCTAGCAGTGTCCCTGCTGACCCACAAGGCCATACGTGAGAAAAAATAACTGTTGTTATACATCACTGAAAAGTTAAGGCTGTTTGTAATTTAAATTAAATACATACATAAAGGATAACAGATTCTATTCTTTTGCTACGGTTTTTGGAGAATCCACCAATCTATCCTGAAAAAAAAACAACACTTATTTCATTTTAATTGGAACTTAACAAGGAACTTCTCCAACAACTCAACTTAAAATAAAAAATGGAAATCATTATGTAAATGATACCTGGCTTGAGTTCATTGTATAGGTGAGTGTTCTCAGTGGAGTTAATGCCATCCCCTTAGAGGACACTTTGAGAATAGGGATGTGTGTATTTTTAGTTATCACATGATTGGGGGCAGGCACAGCTGCAAGTTAGCAATGAGGGACCAGGGCTGCTAGACATGCTGAAATGCACAATGTAGTCCCACATCTTTAAGAATTGCCCCAGGCCACGCATGACTTCTCAATGTCCCTTTGGACATAACTATAGGTCATTTAAAACCTGTTTATAATTAACTGTCTGAGCCCAGAACTTGATTTTACACACAAGAACAAAGTATCTTTGCAAGGTTTTAACATACATTCATTTTCCAGGAATAAAGCTTGCTGTGAAATATGAGGGAAGAGTGTCCTTTTTGTAAACATTACCAAGAGTTTATCCACTTTTAAAATCATTTCACCAATGGCAAAGCTACTCACAGTATTTGAGGCACCAACAGAAGGCACTTATCTTGCTCTGCATTTGTAGCTGTTACATTCAGGGGAAATCTCAATTTGGGCCCAAGCACTTGGCCGCTTCATTATGTCTTTTAAAAGTCATGGCTGAACAGTTATGAATTGAAATATGTCATTTTTATTATGAATTATTTCCCTAAAGAGTGTTCGTATATTATTGTTCTATAATTTCATTAATTTTTAAAAGATATAAAAGTACACGTACAGCTTTGTTATATCACCTATGAATTTAATTACAGAAAAGTGCAGAGGGTGTTACATAATAACTTCAAACTGGAGAAATAAAGTCTAATAAAGCTGGTTAACTCATGTAGACGATCGTTGCCTCTTTTGACCGTGCAGAATCAAAGGTCAGGATCAGGGTCGGGTTACAAGGTACCAAGGGGTCTGGAGATGATCCCCCAACCATGCAGAGAAGCTGTGCATTGCTTCGCCCCCTCTCCCCTCTGCCACCCCCTCACCCCTCATCCAGATGGTAACGTTAGCCTTCAGTCACTCCATCTCCGAATATAGAAAGAAAGAACTTACAGCTGTGTTTGAGCAGACCCAAACTAGCAGTTTGGGCAAATTATCGCGAAACAACAGTCTTTAGGCAGAAAATTTCTGAACTAAATTCCTCCAACATTAACATATGAAAACGGAACCATAATACCTCCTGGAATGTTTAACAATCGTATATACCTATTTTAAGGGAGGAAAAAGTCACTACCAAATACAAGATATTCCCTAATTACATATAAAATACAAGAAAGCAAATTTTTGTGTTGCTTTAATATCTATAATTAGCATCAATGAAGTAAATCAAAGCAATTCAAAGTTGGGTGTTTTTTTAATAGACTATTTTAGTAAAATTTATTTAAATTTTAGTAAAAATTTAAACTATATAATAGACACCTTGGGCACATTGCTCAATCTTAGGTGCTTAAAATCTTTGAAAATGGCACTAACATCAATTCCCTCACCTGCCGAAGACCTAACTTGTCTTGTCTCTCTGTCACCGTATTCCTTTATCAGCTGATAAAAAGTGGCAATTGCTCCAGAATTCATCTCCAGTAGTTGAACCTCCAGGCCACGTATGAACCTGACAAGGAGACACACCATCTCTCGCACATGTCCACACAGCATGCTGCTCATACGCCCTGTTGCCCACTGATGTATGGGTTTAGAGTCTGCGTTCCTAGAACGTGCTCTTTCTAATAATGATGGGACAGTCTAGACAACGTTGTTTTATTTATTTATTTATGTTACCGGAAGTTCATATGCTCTTCAGAAACTCCTGGGTTTCTGAGGTTTTTAAGAATTTTAGACTTGGCAGGAATGATTTTAAGATCTTCGTCTCTGCTAATAAAGTCACTATATATAAAAAATATATATACAGTAGATATATAAATTATATATAATATATATATATTTGTCTCAGCAAAAGGTTGTATGTAAATGTAGCAAGAGTCCTGAGTGACAAAAAAACAAAATTAAAAAAAAAACAACACTTTTTTTTGTGTGTGTGTGCAGATTGTCTGGAAGCAATGGAGTGGCCAGAAAAGTATCTCATCCAAGCCTGGACTTTTAAGAGTGGAAGGAAGTGCTATTAATACTTACAGCAGAACAACAAGCGGATTCCTGAGCTCTCCTGGGCAAACTGGGACATATGATCATGCCACTTAAACCAAGATGAAATATTGAAAAGAAACCAGATAAAGAGTTTCTAAATGGAAAAGCATTGAAGAGGGAGTCAACTCTCAACTCTCCAGTGGATTTTCCCTTTGCCTACCAAGACAAAGGATGGGCTCCTTCAGGTATTCTGTGGATACTTGGCATCTCCTCTAATTTTCATTGCTTACTATTATATCTTCCATGAGTTCTGTCAAGAGTTTCTCATGTTGGTCCACCAATCGTCTGTTTTAGACCTTTTGGGGCTGTTTACTAGAATGCAGCTTCCTGGACTCTAACCTGCATCTTGAGGTTAGAGACTGGAAATCTGCATTTTAAAAACCTTCCTAAATAATTATGTACAGGAAAGTTTCAGAACATCTGTTAGGAGTCATTTGGTTGCGTGTGACTGAAACTCAGTGCAAACAGACTGAAGCACAACGGGAATTTATTTATGGAATTAAGACAGGAAAGAGGATGTGCCTGACTTCTCTGGCAGGGATCAAACGATAACATCTTTCCCCCCACTTCCTATGGTTTGGCTTGATTCTTGGGATTAATTCTTATCTGGGCCCACACAGCTTTAGACTTGTCACTAAACAGCCTGATAAAATAAAAACAAGTCCTACAAGCCATTCTCTCATTGGCCTGAATTAATCTCTGAACCAGGTGTGGTGACCACAGAAATGACTTGTACTGATTTATCATGAACCTGAGTCCAATCCCCAACCAGGCAGGTAGGAGTAGAGACTGGCCCGCACCTCATGGGCTGAGAAATGGGAATGAGTGGGTCCTTTAAAGAGAATTGGGGTGCTGTTATTTGAAAGAAGGGAATGGAAGCTGGGCAACAAAAACAACTAAGATTCATGACAACTGACTTAGACCCACTGTAACTCCACGTCACACCGTACAGCTGAGAATGTTCTTCCTGGTCTGCAAAGCTGGAAAGGTGAGCCAAAAGAGAGACAAATCTAGTGAGAGATCGACTTAACATTTACGTTCCTGATTCCTTAAGTGCTCGCCTTTAGAGGCAGCCTTACAATACAGAAACACAGTGCAGGGGACCGTTAAACCTGGTGGAGGAGAGGGTGGGCAACAGAACGCAGCAGGTGTACAAATGAACACTAACCAAATAGTCAACACCTAACCTCTTAGCGATCATTGTTTTCCTGGAGAATGAAGCTAGCTGCAATCCAGTGGCATCCTCAAACGTGGCAGCCAGCATGCTTGCATATATTATCCGTCTTTCATTTGCTTGTTGATTCATTCAACCAACTTGTATTGAGGTTCTACCTAATGCCAGAAAATGGGTGATGCAGAAAGAGCAGGGAGGAAAATCAGACCTGGCATCCCATTCTCAGGTGACTTGCCATGATGGGGAGATGGGCACAGAAACAACCAAGAGTAAGAGAAAGTTCAATTGTTAATCAGTATGAAATAGAGATAATGTGCTGTAGGTATGTGATCATTCTGACTCAGCAAAACAAGGGCGACCACATAAAGGAAGTGGCATTTGAAATACATTTTGAAGGATGAGCACGCTTCAGAGAAGAGTTTTATGCAGGCTCCAAAATTATTATTGCCCTACAGTTCTTTATAGTTCTGATCTAAAATCCGACAAATGAAAAACATCATCCCACTGCCATTTCTTTCCCACAGACATGTCTTAAACATCTGCAACATGCCAAGCACAGTCTGAAGTCTAAGGAGCATAACAATGAATAAACTCAATTGATCATAAGTCACTTAGTATAGTCAAGGAGAACAGTATAGCAGGGGTGACTTTGATACAGTAGAAATATCAAACATCAAAATGGAAAGTAGCAGACAGGATGAAACAGGGTCAGAATATGTGCCCTAACTGGTCACTTGCGATTGGTCTTAATGTCTGTCCTCTTGATGGGTGTCAGAAAACAATACCAGCATCTCTCCAAGGTAACTGCCAGACATTCAGATGAAACAATGGCCCCGGGGGAGGGAAGAGGGTTGGGGTGGGGGGCAGAAACTGTTGCAGCACTGGCATTGCCACAGCCCTTGGTTTTGACACAGTAGAAAACATTGAGGCAACACAGCTTTGTTTGTGGTCAGGGATTGGATTGCTTCCTCTTTTGTATTTTTGCAGAACATTCAATGAAACCAGTTTCATAGGCTGAAGGTAAATACCCTTTGATTCTTTCTTTTCTTTTCTTTCTTTCTTTCTTTCTTTCTTTCTTTCTTTCTTTCTTTCTTTCTTTCTTAATTTTTCTTCTTTCCTTTTCTTTGCTTTTGAACAGGTAGGTGTCATGGAGATTGCAGGAGACTGTAACTTTAAGAAGAATCAAGACATTAACTTGCTTCTAGCTCCTATTTTCAAATCGCAGCATAAAATAAGAAAGCATCCTAGGGCCAGCCATTTGCCATAGGACCAGGAGTTGTACATTAGACTTGACTCTATTACCAGCGTGGTCCAGGTATAGACACATCATGGATGCTCCTTTCCTTACAGGTAAATGGGAATTTTAAATCCACTTCACACAGTTGTCTTGAGGATTAAATTAGACAGAATAAGCCTTCCACGTTTGGTAAATTATAATTGATATGCAAATACCAGGCCGTTGCCAGAATTCCTTTCTCTGCCTTCACAGGGATTTATCGGAGAGTCTAGTCATTGTCATCTCTGAGGGTCAGCCCAGTTTCTCTCTCTCCTAATTCCTGAAAGCACACATTTTCTAAGGATTTAGTCTGTGGCAAGCACTGTATTTGCTCCTGAGGATTACAGGGATGAATGAAACGCTGTCCTTGTCACCAAGAATGTAACGTTTATTAAGACTTTATTGCAGGGTTCCTGCTAAACAGTCTCTCTCAGTCATCCTCGTCTGCCCTCACTTCGTTTCTCAGCCTGTCTCCTTCTTTCTTTCCCTCTCCTTCTCTCCTTCAAATACATACATTCCCACTGCAATTCAAACCTGGACCCTGAGCAAACAGGAAGGACATATCTGAAGTATTTTTGAAAGATAAGAATTCTGCCAGTTGCAAGAAATATTGTATAAATCCTAACAAGACACATTAACGACAAGAGCAACAACAAAGTTTGAGATCATCGGTGATAACAAAATCAAATCTGAAGGCAAACAGTGAAAGGTACTGCAATGAATCTGTGTGGAAGTTGCAGATACTAAAAATGAAAAGAAAACCATTAGAGATTTCATTCTTCTGTCACCATCTGAATGTGACATACCCCAGTATTGTTACAAGGAAACTAAAATAAGCTGGCTTCAATAAATCCATATCTAGCTTGGCTTGCCATTTCTCTGATTTCTTTGTATTTTCTTAATATACCACTTAAAGTTAAAATGTTATATTCGCCAAAGATATATATATGTATATATACCCTCACATTGCCTACAGGCAAAATAACCCCCAGTGTCCTATAGCCAGAAACATGCCAGCTTAATATCAAAGAAATTATGACAATTTGAGGCTCCAAAAGTCCTCTCTACTTTCCGATTTCTAGGAACAGAAGGTAGATTGAGATGTGTGGGCAAAGGCCGAATAGGGGGTCTTGAAGAAGTCAGAAGGAGCTTCCCTTCCTCCTCTACAATACAGTAGCCAAGGCTGGAGGGAGAAGAATGAGAAATATAAGAGTGGGAGGGGCAGAAAGAGGAGAAGGAGGAGGAGAGCATCCCAGGCTCCCAGAACAGCTGCAGGGCAGGATGACTATCCGGTCAACCTGGACGGATGTGACTGGTCACAGTCTTGAAGAGAAGTGCCTGTATTCTGACGATGGCACCAAAGCAGCCAAGCCACGCTGACCAAGGGGCCCGGAGCAATAGATGACTCCCTTTGTTGCGACTATGTATTATGAGTTATCTATTGTTGTACAGAAAATGCCCCCAAACCTGGTGTCTTAAAACACCATTTATAACCACCCCGTGTCCGTGGGTGAGGAATCTGGGCAACGCTTGGCGGGGCGCCTCTGCTTCGGGGTGCAGCCTGGGCTGCGATCCAAGTGTTCGTGGGGCTGTGGGCACGGCAAGGCTCCGCTGCAGGAGGACCCACCGCCAGGCCCACTCAGGCTGTCGGCCCACACGCCCCGAGGGCCGCCTCTCCCCACAGGCACTGGCCGCAGCCAGCTGACCCCTGTCATGGCCACTTGCTCCATCAAACGGAGCAAACCAAGAAGGGCCCAGCAAGGCAGAAGCCACAGCCTTTCATAGCCTAATCATGGCAGGTTGCACCGCTTGCATGTTCATCTACATGCTAAGGAGAAGGCAGTTTCAGCCCCGACCTGCAAAGGGCCAGCTTTGAAGGCTGCGCACCACAGTCTGGATAGTCTCTCCTCACACCTTCAGCTGCCTGGGCGGGTTCTGGAGAAGAGCCTGTCTGTGGTGTCAACTTAGGGGAAAGGGAACTCCCAGGACAAAAAGGGAATTCCCTTTCTGCCAGCCCGACCAACGGGGCCTGTGAAAGTTGGTTTATAGGGGGGAAAAGAAAAAGAAGAAGCATGTCTTACGCACCAGAGCTGAGGACTCATTTATTTTTCTTATTTCCCTCTCATTCCATTCTCCAAGTCGGCCTTTGAAATGTGTTAACATACCAGCACATTTGTCATTAAGAAAGTGGCAGCTCACACAGGTGAGGTCACAGATCTGTGCACATGCACCGCTAGGAGGGAGACAGAGTTTGTATCTCAGTCTGTGTGGTTTCAACACCCTCTTTCCATGACTCCATGCACCTTAGTGTTGCGTGAACGTATATTTCTTCCTTCCTTCCTTCCTTCCTTCCTTCCTTCCTTCCTTCCTTCCTTTCTTTTTAATTGTTTAATTATTTCCAGAGAGACGGGAAGGGAAGGAGGCAGAGAGGGAGAGAGACATCCATGTATGGTTGCCTTTCACCTGCCTCCAGCTACGGACCTGGCTGGAGACCTGGTTTGCCACCTGGTTATGTGTCCTGGCTGGGAATCGAACCTGCAGGCATGCATAATTCTTTGGTCACTTCCAGCAGCAGAGATCCACAGAGACCCACCAAGATCAAGTCCCTTGAGCTCCACTCAAATATAAACACAAAATGTAAACTGCCACCCATAGATTGCTTCCTGTACAGCCCCACCTTGGGTGGATCAGCACAGTCCCAGTGCAGACATTTCACAAGATCAAGCTCCTGGGATTCAATAGCATTTCTGCATTTAATGGCATCGGTGCATTACGACTGAGTTGGACAACGCGCTGCTACACACTATTTATACTGAAAATGGCCAGAAGATGATCAGCAGGAAGGGGGGCTTCTCTGAGTTTCTTTCATGCTCCAGCAGCTAGGGGTGCCGGCTGAGCTCAGGAATGTCCCTCTGGTGACCACGGGGTCGCCAGCCGGCCTGACTCACGGGCTGCTGCCCATCCCCTGCGGATGGTCTGAGAGACCGTCTTGAACCCTCACCATGCTCCTCAGCGTGAATGTCACTGAGGTGAACCCCACAGGAAGTGTGACCTCATTCTGCCGCTCAGCCTCTTGTTTTGCAGGCTGTTTTGAAAGAAAACAGGAGCGGTCTGAAAGCTGACTTTCTCAAGAACTGCGTGCTCTTCTGTTCGAGGAAGCAACCTGAGGGCCAGCGGCGCTGACGGCAAAGACCTCTGCGGTGTATGTGGACATCTCCCAGGAGGGAAACTTGGGATTTCCCTGAATTAGGAGTCGGCTGCTCCTGTTGACATTCTGACACTGTTTTCAGCTGAGGAACGGCGAAGTCCTGGATATCTGCACTGTCAGTAACTATTTCATTATCTGTCAACTGGAAGACTGGGAACTTTCCCTTTGGAAAGAACATGTATGGGCAAATTATTTTTCAAAACAGGTTTGTTGCTTAGGGAAGATCTGTTTCTCGAAAAGGTTGAGACCTGAAACTGAAGTCTTTTTCGGTGTAACTGTGAGCTTTCTGCCTGTAGCTTGCTACACCTGTTTGTACCACTCAGCCATAAGACCTTGCTTTCAGCCTCAGGACTAGTTAGCTTCAAAATAAACATAATGCTTGGGAAAAACTAACATAGAGTCATTTGGGCTCTACATATTCATATTATACTGGTCAAAAATCAGAAGGACAGATGACATACTATTACATTACAGTGAAACAAAATTATTTTATATTCCAAACCAATGAAATCTATGAATGCGTGCTTTGATTTAGAGATCATCCAAGGAATGCCAGAAAGTTCTTCTAATTTATCTAGAGGTATTTATAAGCCAGGATCAATATTTTCGAACAGATTTTTGTATATCGTTTATTGGAAGAATCAACCTAGAGTTATGGAATTATCCTGGTTTAATTTCATGTATCACAGCTATAAAAACAATGTATTACAACTTATCACATTTTTAAAAAATGTGGATGGAGGTGGTGAATCAGAAAAGCATCTAGGCTTACTTTATAAAGCTGTTAGGATAACGATAGCTACAAAGTTTAATAGCTAACAGAAGGTAGGCCTCTGTGATGAGTGGTAAATGATCATAGTTGATATAATTTACGCACTCAGATGTGTGTTTAATTTGTCATTGAGAACGTAAATAGTATGTTTGTGAGAAGTGAGTTTTGAAATCTGCCCAGTGGTGTACCATTTTTAGTGCAATGCTGCTTATGCAGCTCAGAAATGTCCAGGCTAACAGCAAGTATTGGACACAAGACCGCTGGCCTCTCTGTGACTACCTGTCCGTGGTTCAGGATGTTGGACAAGAGATAGGCACCACTCCCAAGCATTACTGGAAACTTGATACAGAGGTGGATGTATTTTGAATGATGAAAATATAAATAAGTTTATTTAGGAGGCTCTAGATCAGATCTTTTTGAAAACGATTTTTAAATCGACCAACTCATTTCTGTTGTTTTATTTTGATTGCAAGTCTAGCTTTCCCAAAGAAAATGTGGATCTTATACACACAAAATAAATGTAGATGTATGGGCAAGAAGACAATGGAGAACATAATGCAAAATCAGAGACAGGACCAACCCCAGTGGCCCCTTAATCTGGACTCCAGCCTTTTATCCTATATCTCTGTATTATTACAGCATACAGATCTGACTAGTGCAATTAGTAGATGCCATCTGTTTTGGCATCACTTTGCTATTTTTAATATATAATCCACCTTTTTTTTTTTTAACATCTTTTGCAGAAAATCTGTGAAGCTTGAACAAGCAGCCTTCCCAAAAATGTACCGAATATCTCAACTGATGTCAACACCAGTGGCAAGTCCATGTGGGCAAATTGCTATACGCAATTATCTCCTGAATGATTAGACTTCTTTGAGCAATTTCCTCGCTTTGATTTTGCTGATACTCATACCATTAACCATCTGTCAGTAGCTTGTGCTTCTTAAATGCCAATGTTCACTTTGGCAATGATTTTGACTTCATTTCTTTCCTTGAGAGAAATGTGATATTTTTCATTTTAGTAGAAGGGGAAAAATCACCATTTTTTTTTTAGATGCCTGTGCATAAATGTGAAAGGAGATTGTTTATCAGCTCCTATTAAGATGCAAAACTGTTTGTCTATAAAAAAATGTAGCTACTTGCAGAAAATAAGGGTGTAACTTGTTAAAACGGTAGTGGTTTCAAGTTTCTTCCTTCCTCTTGTCATTTTCTCCCCTCACCCTTCTTCTTTCTAACCCTCCCTCACACACCTACTACTTTCTTCGTATAAAGCCCAAGTTGAATGTCTAAATTCCTTTCTTTGCTTAGATATTAATTGTTAGTAATGGAGTCAAGTGTCACTGAGCCTGTCTCATAAAAGTATTCACACAGTTTCTCTATAATATGAAATTCTGCTTCAGATTTCAGAATATTAATGATAACTTCCCCCAACTGAAATCCTTTGCCATACTTTGGGTTAAATTGGCATGAGTGGATGGGTGCTTTTTTCTCTTTTTTTTTTCTCCCTTGAATTAAGAATACTCACAGGCCTCATACATTAGAAAATAATTTATATAAAACAAAACTATTTTTTTCTCCAATAATGCCTTTTGCTCATTCACAATAGAAGCGCCTTAAAAGGCACGAATGAGAGAGATTCTGAGCAGATGATTGAATTTCTCAAATTACTGAGTAAGCTAGAATAAAGACTTTGGTTTTCTATAGCTTTCCACAAGATGTTTTTTCTCCTCCTTGTCATGAGTCAGTTTGATGCTAATGACTTAGTGCTTCATCCTGGAAAGGAATGTTGAACAGGGAAAGAAAGAGAAGACAGAAGCCCCTAGAATATTTCTGGCTCCCCTAGAGGCCCGGTGACAAGTTGTGTGAGTGCTGATTGGCTGGATGGCTGCGCCAGTTGGAGTTTCTGCCCAGGCTGGACCCACACCTTCCTTCCAGCCTCCGCTGCCCGCATCGCGCAGGTGGGTGAGGGCTGATGCACCTCCAACGCTCTCTCATTTGCTTATGCAGGTTCTTCTGGCTTCGGAAGAACACGCTGGAGAGCCATCCCCATGTACATTTTCCCAACGTATTCCATAGGCTTTTCTCAAGCAAAATCAATCAATTCTCTTTCTGTGTGTGTTACTTTGTTGTATTCCTGATTTTAAAACATGAATTTTTGATTCATCCAGTTGGGTATGGGTACTTATTTTCAGTCTCGTGCACATACGAAATGAAAACTTACCTAACTTAATAATGGATTTTGTGTGTGTGTGTGTGTGGTTGGGACGTATGAATGTGTAGGCAAAGGTGAATTCTTTGCTGGTTTGGTGAGTGGAGAAGCTACTGAATACTGATGATGTATGCTTACTTTTCCTCAAATTCACATTCTCTTAAATAGGCTTTTTCTGTCTCCCTTTGCAAGAGCAACGCGATTCTATACCAGAGCACAAGCTGGCTGAATTTCCTAATCCACCAAAAACATGTGGGGTCTACCATTTCGTTCAATTTCTGCAATGAAGTCTTCTTTCCTTCCTTCCTCCCGCTCCAACCCCTGTATCCCTGTCTTTTATTTCCTGGGCAGGCGCCCAGGGTCATGCGTTGGTGTTAGAACCTGCCCTCCTACCTCTACCAATGGATCAGCCAAGGATGAACAGGCAGACCATGTGGAAAGAGCACACGCTTCAGAGTCAGATAGACCAGGTTCAAACCCTACCTCGGCCACTTACTAGCTACGTCAAACATCCAAGTCATTTGCCCTTCTGCGTATCACTTTTATTTCTCCTGCTGCCCAGTGGAGATAATGATACTTAGCTTTCAGGGAGGTTTGTCTAAACTAGATAAAGAATGAAGTATGGGCCAGGCCTATAGTAATTTTTCAATACTAAATAACTACTAACGTCACTTAAAATAGTACTACTAAATGTAATGCCTGTGTTAATTATGATAGGCTCTTCCATCTAAAAAATATATCAGAAATCCAGTAGAGCAGGGGGTTGCCTTCCAATCATAGAGGCATGTGATTGTTTTTCAAACCTCAGACACATACAGGTTTATACCACTGAATAAGGAGGCTTCCCTGACACTGAATCAGGAAAAGTAACCGGACAAACATTTTTGTGGCTGACCTAGAGGGGAATGGCCGAGGCTGAAAAGATCTTGTTGACTGCAAGCTCACCATATAACTGTGTGTCTGGTGGCTGCAGAGTTTTAATTCATCTATGACCCTCAACACCCCAGAGAGGCTGTCAGGCAATTTCCTATCAAAAGTGGACTGATGTCAAGGGTGTAGGTGCATTGCATAGCAAAGAGACTGTGTTGAAACAAAAAAGCACTAAATGTTCTTGTGTGGGAACAGAAAGAAGCACTAAATTTTCTGTAGTTCACGCTCTCACAGGTGAGGAGGTGAAGCCCAGAAGATTACGGGTGACATTGTTAGGGTCTCAGAAGTAATTGGCAGCTGTGAATGCGAAGAGGTGTATTCCTGCCAGGACTGGAAATTATGGATTTTGCATGACTGGCTGTTCTAAACAGAGGATCCAACGAGTTTCCTTCTTAATCTTGTCACCTTTTTCACCCCGTCCCCTAAGCCCCTCCCCTCTTGCAACCAATCGGTCTGAATTCTGTATCTAAAAGTCCGTTTTTATTTTGTTGGTTAGTTTATTTCATTCTCTAAATTCCACACGTAACTAAAAGAACCATGGTACTTGTCTTTCTCTGACTGGTTTGTTTCACTGAGCATAACACACTCTAGGTCCATTCATGCTGTCACAAATGGTAAGATTTTATTCTTTTCATGGCCAAGTAATATTCCATTGTATATATCTTTATTCCCTCTCTAGTTTTGCCTGTGAATTTCTGGATGACGACAGTTCCTTTGACTGCTGCTCCATAGATCCCCTGACAGGCTTGTACCTTCCCTGTCGCCGAAGTCCCAGACTCCTCACCAATGGCTACTACATCTGGACAGAAGACAGTTTCCTCTGTGACAGCGAAGGCAACATAACTCTGAGCCCATCCCTGACCAGTGTGATGTACAAGGAGAACTCAGTAAGGTACGCAGAAAATATTACCTCGAAAAATCAAAGGTCCAATCCATCCACTGATGTATTTATTCATTCATTCGCTCATTCATTCAACATTCCTTTAGAAGAAGCCCATGACTGCTCCAGACCATGGAAACAAAGGCTAATGAAGGGCAGGTAGGGCAGACAGGGGAACAAACAGAAGCAATGAAGTGACGCAGATGCTGGGGTGGAAGTCTGAAGAGGACGAAGTGAGGGGAAAAGGAAGAAGGTCAATTTTACCTGGGGGAGCAGGTTAAGACAAGCATCCTAGAGATGAAGATGATTGATGTGGGTCTTGAGAGAAGTAGGACATTAGTTAAAATAGAAGTGGGAAAGGAGACTTTGAAGAGTTTTCAGCGACCCTGATATACCTAGGGGAATGGCAAGTAGTTTGAAAGAACTATAACTTAGGATGAAAAAGGCTGGTTACCGAAAGACAGGGCATAGAAGTAGGGGCTGGGCGGAGGGGGTTATATTCCAGGCTAAGGAGTCTGGGGTTATTTTGTAGATAAAGAGGAGCCACTGACAAAGGGTCAGATTTCTCTTTAGCAAGATAACCCTGATTACCAGGGAGGATGGATCCAGAGACTGTGGGTGTGTGAGCAGTCAAAATCCTTCAGAAATGCAAATAGTCAAATCACCCCCAACCCCTTGACATACCCAGTGACCTCCCTTTGCTGCAACCTTCAATGCTTACGCTTTCAGGGAGCATGCCAGGTTCTTCATGATCATCCTTCTTTTCACCAGCCCAGCCTCATGTCCTAGCCTGATCCAACATGGCACCTCCTTGTGCCTCAGCAGCTCAGATCAGCCCATGGAGCTCAGAGCTCTGCTACGTCACAAAGCCTCCCCTGACCCCTAACTAGCAGAGCCCCCCTGGGCTCTTCTGCCTGCTGCCTCTAACTAGCAGCCCCCAGGGGACTCTGTCAGAGCCACTGCCCTCCACAGCACCAGAATCAGCAACAACTGCAAAGCCAGGCTGCCGCTCAGCCAAGATTGCAGACAACTCACTCAACCGCTTTGTGCCTCTGTTTCTTGACTTGAGAAATGGGGTAACAATGATACCGACCTCATAGTGCCGTTCTGAGAATAATGAGACTTACTACAGGGAAATCACTAGGAAACACTTGGCACAGAATAGGCTCTGTGAAAGCATTAGCTACATCTGCTCCCATACTAAACTGTTCGCACCCAAGGTTTTTCTGTCATCTTGGTGTCCTTGACATTGATGCAAGCACCTGGCACACACAGAAACTTAAGAAGCATCTGTGAAGTTAATAGAGGGAACAAATAACCTGAGCTTTGTGACCTGAACTGTAGGGATGTGCTCTGTTCCTCAAATCTCTTTCGCTAGAGTCTCTGCTTTGAACCCGATGTGATGGCTATTCATGATCCACCATGCTGCTTTCACTTCTCTCCAGAATATTTAGGAAGAAAAAGAGGATTCGTCGTTCTTTCTCTTCTCTCTTCAACCTCAGAGCCTCTAAGTCCTGGCTGCATGGAAGTATCTTTGGGGATGTTGACTCTTCCCCAGGTGAGAACGTCTGGTTGGAGGGAGTCAGCCAGCTGGACAGCCACCATTGCAGCGAAAATGGTGAGTTTGAACCTCCTTTTCCGTAGTGACATGTTTCCAAACGGCCAGCAGCAACATCCGGTCCTGGACCAATGTAAAATCTTGTCATTTTGATAGAGGGGATGGGCCACATTTAAAATATTCACCTAAAGTTCTCCCCACAGCACTTACGTGATCCAAATACATATGTGTTCATGTCCTGCAATGTAGACTAAAATTTAAATGTGTAAATTATTAAGTTGATAAAACCTGGAAAATATTTGCACACCTTCAAGGTACCTTTCCTGTACAGGATATGGGTAAAGAAAGGACTTCAGAGTCAGGATTTAAGTTCTAGTCTGGACACATTGTGATAGTTACTTGACTTGGTAAATCTCAATTTCTTCATTTTTAAAATAAGATATGTAGGCATAGAATGATAATATATTTGTATATTATAACTTATATCAGTATACATGAAAGTAATATATGAAATACACCTGTTAAAATATATGCTCTATGTATATGTTAGATTCCATATATATGTGTTTATAATACATATATGATGTTATTATATATAAATATTATGTATATAATATATTGGTATATAAAACAAAGCAATGAAAACTCAAAGTATATATATATTTTTTTAATTAATTATTTTTTTAATTTTTAAAAAAATTTTATTGTTGTTGTATTACATCCATCCCGTTTTTGCTCCCTCTGTCCCCCTCCCCACCCACCCATTCCCCTCAAAGTCAATCCCACCTGTTGTCCATGTCCATGGTTCCTTTATACTAGGTTCTTGTCTAAGCTGCTCCCCTTTCTTACCTCTGCCTCCCCTCTCCCCCCAACCCGTTTCCCCCTGACCACTGAAGGCCTATTCATTGTATTCATATATTTGGTTCTGTTTTGCTTGTTGTTAGTTTTGCTCATTATTGTCCTGTAATGGGTGAGATCATATGATATTTGTCCTTCACTGACTGGCTTATTTCACTAAGCATAATACTCTCCAATTCCATCCGTGTTGTTGCAAAGGGTACAAGTTCCTTCTTTCTTTCTGCTATATAGAATTCCATTGTGTAAATGTACCAAAGTTTTTTGATCCAATCATCCACCGATGGGCACTTAGGCTGTTTCCAGCACCTGGCTATTGTAAATAGTGCCGCTATGAACATAGGTGTACATAGGTTCTTATGAATTGGTGTTTCAGGATTCTTTGGGTAGAGTCCAAGTAGTGGAATTGCTGGATCAAAAGGCAGTTCCATTTTTAGTTTTTTAAGGAAATCCCATACTGTTTTCCACAGTGGCTGCACCAGCCTACATTCCCACCAACAGTGTATGAGGGTTCCCTTTGCCCCGCATCCTCGCCAACACTTGTTGTTTGTTGATTTGCTGATGATTGCCATTCTGACAGGTGTGAGGT
>PVIW01011674.1:0-36158 GCA_004026585.1 Noctilio leporinus | reverse complement strand
GTATTCTTCAATTCAGAAATTGTATTCTTCATTTCCTCCTGGCACTTATTGATAGTTTCCATGTCCTTTTTCATGCTGTTGTAGTTCTCAGTAAGTTCCTTGTAACTTCCCTGGAGTTCTTTGTAATTTCCCTGGAGTTCTTTGTAGTTCTCCTGGAGTTGTTTACAGTTTTCTTTGATGTGGCTGAGCTCACTGAGCTGCTCTATCATCATTCTTTTGAATTCCTTATCTGATATTCAGGTGCCACTGTTTCATTTTGTGTTGTTTCTGGGGATTCTTCCTTTCTTTTTGGTGATGGACTGATTCTGTTTTTCCCCATTTTGGGTGTCTGTTCTTGCTTGCTCTTTATTTATTTATTTATTTTTGTTGTTTCCTTGGGTTAACCTGCTTTGCTTCCTTTCCTTAGTTGAGCACCCTTCTGTGATAGGAGATTTGTGGACTTCAGTGTTGCTGTCTCCCAGATTTTCTGCACTTGCTGTTCTTGGTGTGTCCTTTATTTGGGCTGTCTGGTTGTATTCTGGGCCTGTGGGCTACTGTCCTGCTGGCCTCCTCTTCCTCTGGGCTGTGCTCCTCTGTGTCCAGATGCTGCCCACTCCAATTCCTAGGGTCCTGAAGACTTCTCACGTTCCCTATCTTGTCCTCTAGCTGCTTTGCTACTCAAGAACACCATTAGCACTGCTCTCTACTCTGTCGCCATCTTCCTAGATTCTATTTTTATGCATTTTTTAGACTCCTTTATTTAAAAATATTTAAGCAATGGTTACCAGCTAAGTACTATACTAGGTTCAGGGAATATATCGAATACTAGCTAGACATAAGACACCCTCTATAATGTTAATTTAACAAAGTTTGTTTACATAGTCTTAATTTGATCAATCAGAACAGGTTTTATTGGCACCACTTAACAGAAAAGAAAACAGTAATGAGCAGGTAGAACCTAACCTGGAGGTCCAAAATTTAATTTCATAAACATTGTAACCAAATTTTCATGTTTCTTTTCATTCCAAATATATCATTATTGTGAAATTAAGTTACTGTGAAATCACCCTTAGGAAAATACTGAAGATATCATCGTTAGTTTGACCTATGTGTATTACAGTTATTGGTTTGCTTATTTAGATATTCTTTCTTTTTTTTTTTCCTTAGCTTATTGTAAATCCTTTGTTAAATTACTTTATCACACAGAATTGTAGTTTTTCTCTTGCTGATAATATTCCTATATTCAAATTTTGGGTGTTTCTTTTTTAGCCTGATTTCCGGATAGCTGCAACGGGAATTATTCTTGATCTAGATAAATCCATAAAAATTGTGAAAAAATTAAAACTAACTGGTTTCCCATATAAAATTTTCAAGAATACCTCATTCATTAAGGTCTGTATATCTATATATTCATATATGTATATAAATGTATATACAGGGATGGACAAAAGTAGGTTTACAGTTGTGAGTATATCAAACAGTGTATCCTTGTATTATGATTTATTAATTATTGTATTTATTTGAATTATGGCTATAAACCTATTTTTCCTACTTCTGTATTGTTAAAGAAGGAATGAAATGCTTCTAAAATATAGGTCTGATGTTTCTAGAAGAGGATTATAAATCTTTAACAAATTTATCTTTGATACTTTTAGCTTTATTCTTTCTATTGGTCTTTGTATTACTTAAATATTCTCATATCTTAACGTAAAGTAAAATAGAGGTATTTAGTAATTGAGGATATTAACTTGCTAGTTCCATGTGAGACTGTCATAGAGCCAATAATGAAATGTGTAATCATTCATGGGGCTTTGGTGTTCCACCTTTTTGGTTTATGTTAAAAAAAGAGGCCCTGGTTGATGTGGCTCAGTGGATTGAGCACTGACTTGCAAACCCAAGGGTCACTGGTTTGATTCCCAGTCAGGGCACGTAACCAGGTAGGTTGCAAGCCAGATCTTCAGCCAGGTCCCAGCTGGAGGCAGGTGAAAGTCAACCATACATTAAGGTTTCTCTCCCTCCCTTCCCTTCTCTTTAAAAAAAAATAACGAATAAAATCATTTTTAAAAACCCAAAAACATGTTTTTCAAATGAATTGGTAGAAAAATAGACAAAGCAATTCTCAAAAGACTTCTTTGCAAGTGTGTAGAGAAATGGACACTTATGCCGTGTAACACAGGAGGATGGTTTGAGTGACATTTATTGAAAATTTCATTAGAGGGAGTATTTCCATTAACACAGTTGATATTAAAAGATTCTTATAATGTATCATTTATCTGGATCTTTTTTTTTTCAATTGGATGCACCTTAAGTAATAGGAAATGAGCTGCACGCAGTCCAGCACTGTGAGATGACAGGAAAGGCTATATGACCTAGTTCAGTCCAGTAAATATCTTTTAATCTTCTATTTTACAATGTTATCAGTATATATATTAATGAGCCCACAATATTTTAATTAATGTTTTGGGGAAGATAAAATAGAGTTATATTCTTTTTGCCCTAATAATTCCACTTTTATAGGGGAAAATACATTTTGATCATTACCGTTATCACCCTTCAATGTGTTATTTTATGTTTTATAACCAAGGATGTATTTGTGAGCTAAGAAGTATCTGATTTTGTTTTTATGTATTTTTATATGTATATATACTGCAGGGAATGTTTAATTCTGCCTTAGAAGTGGCCAAATTTGAAGGTGCTGTGATTCGAACAGTCAGTGGAATAAGGGGACAGATCAAGAAAGCACTCCGAGCTCCTGAAGGAGCTTTCCGGGCCAGCTTTGAGGATAAATTGCTGATGAGTGGTAAGTACCTTTTGTGGTGTGTTCATGACAGCAAGCTACCATGGGCAGTTGATTCCTTTTTTGTATGGATTTGAGATTGTAGTTTAGGGTTTTAGAAAGCTGGAATGAGCACAAGGTCTCACTGATTTGGAGCGTCTTGCACCTTGTGCCAAGTCATGCTGTATCTAGAGCCAGGTGGTTCACACTAAGTAAAAGTTTTATGATATTCAAGGGTAGCTCACATGGTAAAAATCAGTCTTCAGTCCCTGGCTGGTGGCACAGTGGATAAGGCACCAGCCTGCAAACCCAAAGGTTGCTGGTTTGATTCTCAGCCAGGGCGACATAACTAGGTTGCAAGCCAGGTCTCCAGCTTGGTCCATGGCTGGAGGCAGGGGAAAGGCAACCACACATTGATGTCTCTCTCCCTCTCTGCCTCTCTCCCTTTCCCTCTCTCTGAAAATAATAAATAAAATCTTAAAAAAAAAAATCTCTTCAAATCCTGTGTAGCTAGCTAGAGAAGTTTGGGATAAACATTTTGTTCTTTTTTCTGACATACAGATATAAATCTTTTTCTGAAAACTAAATTTTCTCTTTTTCCAGATATTGTCTTTATGAGAACTTGGTATCCTGTCTCCATTCCAGTCTTCTATAACCCAGTAACATCTTTGTTGAAACCAGTTGGTGAGAAAGATACCTGGTCAGGAATGAGGACAACCAGTCAACTCCGACTTGCCCATTGTGTCAAACTGAAGCCCAACAAGGATTCTCTGTATAAGGTACAGTCATGCATGTACTCTGTAGAGGCTTATCCAGATGCTTTGTGTGTAATATTTTCTGTGCTACGAATTTTTAAGTAGAAAGTCTGTCATTAAATTTGAATGAACATATATATTCATATACTTTCAGAAGAAATACAGGAAAGGCGTAATAGTGGTTTTCTGTGGTTTGGAAAAGAGACTTTTCATTATTTATTCTTTTGGTCTGCTTTTTCTATCATGTACATTTATTACTTTTAAATCCAGTGTGCTAATTCTTAATGAAGCAATGTAGATTTAGGAGAAAGTTTTAATAAATATTTTTATTAAAGTGTTAACATACATAACAGAAAAGTACACAAATCAGACATGTAAAACTCAATGAACTTTTAACATACCCAAATTGCCACCACCTGGAAGCAGTAGAATCACTCCTGCAACAGAAGTTCCTGTTGTGTCTTCTCCCTGTTAATACCCCACCTCTTGACTCTTGATATGTAAATTAGTTTTGCTTGTTTTTGAGTTATATAAAATATAGCATATATTTTGTCTGACTTCTTTTGATTAAATTAATGAAATTCATCCTTTTTTGTTTTTTTTTGTATATAGTAGGCATTCATTTGTTGTTGTTAAGTAGAATTCTCTTATAGGACAAGGTCAGTTTATCTGTTGGTGGACTTTAATTCCAATATTTGGCCATTATATATGCTTTCTTGAACACCTGTGCGACATAGTTCTGTTGCCTAAATCCCCAAGAGTGAAATTGCCAGGTTATAGAGTATGGGTATGTTTAACTTCAGTATGTGATGCTTGTAGTATTTTAAAGTCATACCAGGTTAGACTCTGCTACACTAGCTTATTATAGTTCTTGTTGTTCCATATCCTTGCCAGTAGTTGACCTCATCAGTATTTTTTTAAGTTCTCAGTGCCTTTCTGGATTCTCATTTTTATTTAGATTTTGGTCTCAGAACTTGCATTATTTTCTTCACAGGTTATCAATATATTTGATATTGTTTTAATGCAAGATATTTAATTATTTTGTAATAAGATGATAGTTCAGGACATTAGTCTGCCATTCTGCTTGAGACAGAAGTATTCCAGGCATTACTTTTTTAAATAAAATAATAAATACAGTTTTGAATCATGTTCCATGAATGTCTCTTCAAATATACTATACTTAGGACACAGTACCACTTGTCCAGTCTGTGATGCTTATTCTTTTTGAAAAGGTGATTTCTCTGATTTCTTTCATTTAAAGCATTTTAATTTTCTAGAACAGAATACTGAATATTATTGTGGATGATGTTTTTAATAATTTAAGGGTGTAGCAGACATATTTTTAGTTAATGTTGACCTTGGTAAAGGCCTGGAACAAAACTCTACTTATTAACTAGTTCTGAGACATCTCAATTAAGCATAGAATTTAAAAGTTGAATGTGGAAAGTGCCTTTTCTTTATTTGTTATTTAAACTTCAATTTTTTCAGCTGGCTTTCCTATTAGAAACAGAATAAAGTTAAAACTTCTCAATGAGACTCAAGTATGGGGACATGGACTCTGATTAGGGAAAGAACTATATCCCTAAATCAAGAGGGTGATAGCCAAATTATTCTTGTTAGGCTAGAAAAAACCACCTAGTGCCCCAAAGATAAGGACAGAATTTTGCATTAGAAGAAACTTATTATCTTTTCATCTGCTCAATTGAGACTCCCCTAGTTCATACTGAGAAAAGAGCACAGTTGAATTCTTGGAAGAATAAATATATTCTATATATTTCTGTTTTACCTAGAGCTGTGCTTGTCTATTGAGGCAATTCATGTTCAATGGATTAGTCCTTATTTCTGATGGTTAGCAGATTTTGGTGTTACTCATCTTGCGGAAAGTCAACCCATTGAGAAGATTTTATGTAAGTTTTAAATGTACATAGATAATAATTTAAATGTAATAATACTTTTTTCTTTTCAGCTGATTGTGAGGCAAAAGAAACATTTTAATTCACTGCACATTCCAAAAGCCTTGCAGAAGGCCCTGCCCTTTAAAAACAAGCCTAAGACTCAGGCAAAGAGAGTCAAGACACCCAGGGATAGGCTGAGACCTGCCGTCGTACGGGAACCTCACGAGAGGAAGGTACTGTCAATAATGGTTCTCTGCATGCTTTGTTTAGGTGTGAAAATGATGCTGCCATAGCACACTTGGCATTCCTACGTATTCTCATTTTTCATCAGGAAAGGATAAAGTCAGACTTTTTCAAGGCACTAGAATTGGAAATAAGAGGAAAGGCCAGAGTCCTTTTTTCTTTTGTTTCATCATGTTCTGCCTCATTCATTTTAATAGGGAATAATAGGCACATAGCTGATGAATTACTCTGTCTTAATTAGTAGTACATAGTATCTAAAAGTGACTAACAAAGTAGTTTTGTGGTGAAGGCCATTATTATTTTGCTAAGTAAAATAGGCTGCAACTGATATATTCATTCAAATTATAATTTCCTAGTTCAGGATGAATTTTCATTAGGTTAAATTAATTTTAACATAAATTATTTCTAGTTTTATTATCAGCTGAGTTGTGTTGGTCCCATGAAACTTTGAAGGAAAGCATGCTGTCATTGCAGGAGCGTTCTCATGTTCACTGGGTTTTGTCCTTGTCAGGTTCTAGCTCTGCTGGATGCATTGAGTACAGTGCATGGTCACAAGATGAAGAAGGCCAAGGAGCAACAGCATTTTCACAACAAAGAACACTTCAAAATGAAGCAGAAGGAGCAAGAAGAAAAACTGAAGCGACAGAAAGATCTCAGGAAGAAGCTCTTTCGAATTCAGGGTCAAAAAGAAAGAAGAAATCAGAAATGTAGTCTGAAGGGGCCTGAGGAGCATGTGAAGTGAGCTTCAGACAGACAAACTAGCATTTGGGTTAGAGCACTGCAGCTCCAGAAAGATCTCTTTGTTGGATTTATCACCCAGACTGTGCATTGGAGAAAGGAAATGAAAATCTGCTGATAGGATACCTGTCTATTCTCAACTTAGATCTAAGAGATCTAAGAATAGATCTTAGATCTATTCTCAACTCTTGATCTAAGTTACATCAAGATTTAAAGCAATACAGTTTATGATTTTGTAGATCCCCTCACATTTCTCATACCTGTCTCAGGTTAATGTTTTTGTGCTATAAAAAAATTGTTAAAATATTTTCCCATTAATTTTGGCTTAGTAGTTTTCATTGGGGATGGATACTTGATGATTGTGGATAATTACTTATTCTACCCTTCATGGTGAGTCCTCCAGAAAGAGGAAAAATGTTAACTTGAAATGTCAGCCTGAAAGAAAAAATTTTAGAGAAGGACATATGTTCAGTGCACAGTAAAGTTTGCTATTGGACACATGATTTGCAGTAATACAACAATTTAACTGCAAGTAGGAAAATCCAGCTTTCATTAAGTCAGAATTAAAGAGATTTGCAAAAATGTAAAACACTGTAGGGTTAGGTTATTTATTTGAGATTCTTTCCTCCTTTTTAGGTAGGCCTGTACTGCTATCAACTTCCCTCTCAGGACTGCTTTCACTTTGTCCCAAAGAACTTGGGCTGTTGTGTGTTCATTTTCATTTGTTTGCAGAAACTTCTTGATTTCTTCCTTAATCTCATTGTTGATCCATTCATTATTTAACAGCATGTCATTCAGCCTTCATGAATGCAGATGTCTTTGGGTTTTTTCCTTGAAGTTGGTTTCTAGTTTTGTGACCTGAGAAGATGCTTGCTATAATTTCAATTTTCTTGAAGTTGTGGAAGCTTGTTTTATGCCCTACCATGTAGCCTATTTTTGAAAATGTTCCATGTGCACTTGGAAAGAAAGTGTATTTTCCTTTCTTGTGGTGAAAAGTTCTTAAGTCCATTTGATCTAGAGGGTTGTTCAGTGTTACAACATCCTTGGTGTTTCTTTGCTTGGAAGACCTGTCCACTGTTGCCATTGTGTTAAAATCCCCTACTATGAGCATTTTGCTGTCGATATCCTTGAAGTCCTTTAAGATTTTTCTTATACATTTTAGTGCTTCTGTAATGGGTGCATACATGTTTACAAGGGCTATATTTTCTTGATAGATTGTTCCCTTAAGTATTATGAAATGTCCTTTGTTGTGTCTTTCAGTGGTCATTGTTGTGAAATCTGTTTTGTCTGATATAAATATTTCTATGCCAGCCTTTTTGTGTTCATTTGCTTGAAATAATTTCCTCCATCCCTTCACTTTCAGTCTGTAGATCTTTTGTTTTGAGGGACATCACTTGTAAACAACATATATGTGGGTCATGTTTTCTTATCCATTCAGCTACCCTATGTCTTTGGATTGGTGCATTTAATGCAGTTACATTTAAGGTTATTATTATTGATAGGTGATTATTTATTCATTGGGATTTTTCCCCCTTTCTCCCCCTACCCCTTTCTCTCTTCCTCTTCTTATAGCAGTCCCTTTGGCATCCCTTGCAATGCTGGTTTGGTGGAGATGTATTTTTTTAACTTTCTTTTCTCTTGGAAACACCTTATTTTAAGTTCCATTTTGAATGAGAGCCTAATCTTTGTCTTTGCTTGGAGTATTTTTGCCATTGCCTTCTGGCTTGTAGTGTTTCTGTTGAGAAATTGCTCATAGCCTTATCGGAGCACCCTTATATGTTATTAATTGTTTGTTATTTGCTGCTGTTAAGATTGTCTCTCTGACTTTTATTGTTGCCATTTTAATTATGATGTGCCTTGCAGTGGGCCTCTTTGGGTTCATCTTCCTTGGGACCCTCTGTGCTTCCTGCACTGTGTGATTTTTTCTCTTATCTAGTTATGGAAGTTTTCTGTCATTACTTTTTCAAATAGGTTTTCTAGCCCTTTCTCCTCTCCCCTTTATGGTATCCCTGTAATAATGCACATTATTACATTTCATGTTGTCCTGTAGCTCTCTTAAAACCTCTTCATTTTTTTTTTTCAGTCTTTTTTCATTTTGCACTGTCTGGAAATTTTTTTCTATGTTTTCCTTCAGTTCCCTGATTTGATTCTCTATTTCCTCTAGCCTGGTTTTGGTTCTTTCTACTGTGTTCTTTAATTTAGAAATTGTATTCTTTGTTTCCTCCTGACTTTTATTGATCGTTTCTATGTCCTTTTTCTTTCTTTCTTTCTTTTTTTTTTTTTTTTTTTAAGATTTTATTCATTATTTTTAGAGAGGGGCAGGGAGAAAGGAAGAAAGGGAGAGAAGCATCAATGTATGGTTGCCTTTCACCTGCCTCCAGCTATGAAGCTGGCTGGTGATCTGGCTTGCAACTTGGTTATGTGCCTTGACTGGGGAATTGAATCAGCGAGCTTTGGGTTTGCAGGCCAGCGCCTATCCACTGAGCTTCCAACCAGGGCTATGTCCTTTTTAATGCTGGTGTAGTTCTCAGTAAGTTCCTTGTAACTTCCCTGGAGTTCTTTAGTTTCCTCTGACCTTGCTATGCTCATTGAGCTTCCTTATAATCATTATTTTGAATTCCATTTCTTATAGTTTGGCTCTATTTCATTTAGCAGTCTTTCTGGGGGGTCTTCTTTTCCTTTTGATGGGGAATTATTTCTTTTTCTTCCTATTTTAGGTGACTTCTTGTTTGTTTCTGCTTCTTAGATCGGTCAGCTTTGATATTTTGTTTCTATGATGTGACCTTCTATGGTAGGAGCCCTGTGAGATTCTGTGGTGCAGTCTTCTAGAGTTCCCAGACTTGGTGCTCTTGGGATGCCCTTTATGCCATTTATTTGGGCTGTCTGGTTGTATTCCAATTTGGATGTTGTGTTGCTCTTTGGTGGGCCCTTCTTTCAGCCTACCTGAGTGAGAATCACTCCACCAAGTCTCAAATACTGTTATTGAGCTGCTGCTGAAACAACCACCAATCCAGGCGATATGCCCACACCCTCAAAGATATCCTCCACCCTAAATCACACTTTCAGCTGCCAATAAACTAGGCGAAATACCCATACCCTCAGAGATAATGCCTCCCTCAATCACAGTCTTAACTTCAAATGAGCTAGTATTAATAAGGGTTTTAAGAGATTAAGAGTATTAGAAGAAAGAAAAACCAAATGTGTTGACTAACTGAAATATAAATGATTTTTGAGAGGGGAGAGGGAGGAACAATGATAGTAGTGAGAAGGGGCAAGGCAAGAGAATGAAAGCAAAATTTACATCTTATATAGAAATAGAGGGAAAGAATCAGAATGGTGCAAGAAAAGGCAACACAGTCTATATATATAGAGATTGTGTGAGAGAACAAACACCTGAAAAAATAAGGAAGTTGAATTAAAAAGAACTAATTAGTGAAAATGTTTTACCATGGCACTATCGCCAACCTATGATCTAAAATTACTATAGGTGAGATGCAAATGCAAGGTATAAAAGAAAGAAAGCTTAAGAGGTGTCTGGAGGAAGGGGAAGTGATTTTTTTTTTTTTTTTTTTAATTATTTTCAGAGAGAAGGACAAGAGGGAGGCAGAGAGGGAGAGAAACATCAATGTATGGTTGTCTTTCACTTGCCTCCAGCTACAGACCCAGCTGGAGACCTGACTTACAACCTAGTTATGTGCCCTGACTGGGAATCAAACCAGCGATCTTTGGGTTTACAGGCTGGCGCCTATCCACTAAGCCACTAGCCAGGGCTCGAGATGATATATGGAGGAATGCCAAGAGTGAGGGGTTAGACCCAGTCCAAGAAAGGGGACTAGTCAAACTGGAAAGGGCTGGAGGGAAGGTACAAGTGGAAAAGGAGAGGGGAATGTTAAGATGTGAGATTTGATATACCAAAATGGTGAATATCTATAATTTTGCAAAGATCCCACAGTTACCTTCCTATCCACACTCCATCGGCAATGATTGATCAAAGTGGAGAGAGAAAAATGTGTTTTATGAACAGGAAAAAGAATATGTGGTGACCAGTGACAAAAAAAGTAGTTTTCAAGGTCCTGGCTGGCGGCACAGTGGATAAAGCCCTGGCATGCGAACCCAAAGGTCGCTGGTTCAATTTCCCAGCCAGGGCACATAACGAGGTTTCAAGCCAGATCTCCAGCCATAGTTGGAGGCAGGTGAAAGGCAACCATACATTGATGTCTCTCTCCTTCTCTGCCTCTATCCCTTCCCCTCCCGATAAAAATAATAAATAAAATATTTTTAAAAAATAGTTTTCAGAGGTGGGAGAGGAGAGAAATAGAGTGGGGATTGGAAATGAGTTGTAGCTGGAGAGAAGATAGAATTTAAAACAAAAGGGGAAGTCAGATGGTAAAATGGAAAGAAGGGAAGAGCAAAATACGAATTTGATATACACTATAATATAAAAACTAGTTACTTAAATTTCACTAATTGTTGGGACAAGAAATAAATGTTAAAAGGATATGCTGGAGACCAATAATTCATGTAGAAGATAGCAGTGGAATTCATCTCTAATATCTAGATTTTACCCCTTTCTTCTCTTTCTGGCTTTACTGCTGATGAGGTGAAATCATTCCCCACTCTAGGCCTAGGCAGCCTGGTTGGAACTAACAGTTCTATTTTGTGTGTGTCTCTTTGTTGATTAAGTCACTCTATATCGGCAGTCGGGCTTAAGCACCTTGAGTAGGGGTAGAGCAATTCCTGTGGATGGGGCTATGGCTTCCCATCAGGCCTATATCACTTGGAGGGGAATTGCGTGAAAATGGCTCCTGTAGTTTGGGGGATCAGTCAGCCCGGGGACTCATCCACTATTCTGTGGTGGGGAACTCCCCACCAGGGCCCAGGGCAAGTGGGTGTGCTTGCAATCCTGTGCGCCTTTCCAAAAAGATTCTTCCTCTTGCTACTTTCCCTGTCTCTTAGAAGAGCTGCTGTGTCTGCACACACACTTACATGTGCCCAGGACCTGCCATGCCTATGGACTCTCCTGTGGCCCTGGAGGATGCTCTATCTCTGCGCTCTCCATCTGCAGAACTCAAAAAGTTTGTCACCATTAGGTCTGGTCTTGAGCTCCTGCACCTGTGCCTCATGACAGTCTCATCCAAACTCACTCCCTCCTTGCTGTTGCTGGGAAGTGCAGTTGTCAGGAGCGTAGATCTCCAGTTTTCCAGATTGTGCACCCATCACCTATAGCCCTTACCCCTCCAGTTCATGGTTAATGAGCCAGTCAAGAGCTGCCCCTCTATGTTGCAGCCAGAAGTGATGGGCAGGGTAGCACTGTGGACTCAGTTCAGAAACTGCAGGCCTGCCATCGTGGGTTTTTGCCTACTCCAGAGGTCCCAGCATTCCAGACCCTTTTAGCACCAATTTACCTCAACTTTCACTCACTTGTACTCTGTGCCTTCTTATCTAGTCATTCCAGCATGGGAGCAAGTACTCGGTGCTGCTAGCTACTCAGCTGCCATCTTCCATCCCTGCTTTAATTTCTTACAAGTAAAAATTTATTGCTACAACCCACATGAAGAAAAACTCAGCACTTCAATCAGTTGTAAGTTTTAAAGACTTTAAGATCCAGATGTCTGGGAACTACTCCCCCGAACTACTCCCTGCTCCCCATCATGTACCTAGAACCTAACTGTTGGTGTCAGGTACTTTATAGGTGTGCAATAAACAGGGCTAAATTAATTAAATACCTGCTCTATCACTGACTGTGCTTCAGTTTTCCTTACCTGTGAAGATGCTGTGGCTAAGTAGCAAGTGTGCAGAAAAACAGGAACTAACCCAGATTTTCTAACTCCTTGTACCATTCTGGCCACATCTCACATGGTCAAGGTCCCAGACTGGCTTGCTAGTCTCAGGGTGGAAGGTGTGATAATATGCTTTAAAAAATGTAAGTTTTGGCAAAGTTAGTAATTGATAAGATTTTAGTAGAGATTTTCCTATCTAAGTGGACTATTTCACCATCTTCTTAAATTTCCATTTCTCTCAAGGAATCTGGACTGAGGAGAGGGAAGAGAAGACTGGCTCCAGTGCATGGAGCTGGCTGGGCTAGAGGAGATAACCCAGCAACACTACCACTGCCTTCTGATGAGGGGACAGCCAGAGACTGCTGTAGGGCCTGTGTGATAAGGCTTTCCCTCCACCTGACAGAAATACAGTGCTATCACATGAACAAAACAGAAAAGAGAACAGGTGAAATGAGTTTTAATATTTTTATTTTAAGTCAACATATCTAAATATTATTGCAACATATAACAATATAAGAACCATTAGTGAGATATTTGACACTCCTATTTTTTGTCAAGTCTTTGAATATGATGTGTATTATATAGCACCTCTCAATTCAGATGCTAAATTTTGTGGAGGATAATTGGTTTATATTTAGGTTTCATAAAATTTGCCATTGAAAAAGTAAAATTTATATAACCCTAGCTATTTCAAACGTAACTGAACCTAGTACCAGTTTTTGAATTGAAATAGAAACTAATTAAATTAAGCAAAATTAAAATTTTAGTTTCCTAGTGGTAGTCGCACATTGCATTTTTTTTGCTGTTATTTTCATTTTTTAACTGATTTGTGCTGTTACATTTTTCCCAATTTATTTTCCCTTTGATCCCCTCTATCCAGCACCACCATCCTTCCAGCAGTCTCATCCCCACCACTTAGTACATGTCTATGGGTCATGCATGTGAGTTCTTTGGTTTTACGTTTTCCTGTACTATTCTTAACATCTCCCTGTCTATCCTGCACCCACAACCTACGCTTCTTAATCCCTTCACCTTTCCCTCCTTCTTCCCCTTTCCCCTCCCAGCTGATACCCCTCCAAATGTTCCCCATATCTTTGATTCTGTTCCCTCTCAGGTTGTCTGTTTAGTTTTTGCTTTTATTTTTTAGATTTCATTGTTGATAGTTGTGTTTGTTGTCCTTTTAATGTTCATAATTTTAATCTTTTTCCATATAACATTTCATATAATAATGGCTTAGTGATGATGAACCGCTTCACCTTATCTTCACCTTTAGCTTCACCTTATCTGGGAAGAACTTTACCTACCCTTCCATTCTAAATGATAGCTTTGCTGGATAGAGTAAACTTGGTTGTAGGACTTTGCTTTTCATCACTTGGAATACTTCTTGCCAGGCCCTTCTTGTCTGCACAGTTTCTTTTTGGAAATCAGCTGATAGTCTTAAAAGAACCCCTTTGTAAATAACTATTTCTCTTGCTACTTTTAAGATTATCTCTTTATCTTTAACCTCTGGAATTTTAATTATGATGTGTCTTGGTGTGAGTTTTTTTAAGTCTAGCTGGTTTGGGACTCTGTGCTTCCTGGACTTAATATGTTTATTATCTTCACAAAATTAGGGAAGTTTTCCCTCATTATTTTTTCACAAAAGTCTTCAATTTCTTGCTCTTCCTCTTCTCCTTCTGGACCCCTATGATCTGGATATTGGTACATTTAGAGTTGTCCCAGAGTTTTCCTTGTTTTTTTCAATTCTTGTTTCCCATTCTGTACTGGTTGATTATTTCTTCCTTGTGTTCCACATTATTGATTTGAACCCTATTATCCTTCCCTTCACCCTTGGTTTCATGTGGATTTTTGTTCCTTTCTCATAGCCTAGCCTTCACTTCTTCCTTTCTGCATTTGCTGTATTTAAGCATATCTGTGAAGTCTGTGAGCATCTTTAATTTATCACCAGTATTTTGAACTCTATGTCTGTTAGGTTGGCTATTTCCTTGGCTATTAGGTTGGCTATCTCTTTGTCACTCAGTTTGAAACCAGAAAAGCCAGTGTTCATGCTGACTGTCATCTATCAGACCCAATAAGCAGAGACAGGGATTGAACCTTTACAAGTTCTTTATTCAGATGGTTGGTGATCTGAGAAGACAGCATGTTTGCATCCTAACAGACTATCTTACATTCCATTTTAAATGAGCCCTTTTTATAAGGAGAACAGTGTAGGTAAGGAACTTGGAATTTAGGGGAAAAGTTAACGAGATAAAAACTGTAGCATTCCTTCATATGTGCCCTGAGCAGAGGTCTTTGTGGCTGGGCAGAGGTTTTCTGTCCTGAAAGTTTTGTACCCTGGGCAGTGGTCATCTCATCCTAGAGCCAAGGTGGGACATACCTTCAGTTACTGAAACAATAGCTTTTACGGAACATACCTTTGGTTACTGAAACAATAGCTTTTACATACATTATTTACTAAGCTTATTAGCTGTTACCTCAAACTCCAATTCTCCAACACTTGCGTCCACTATCAAGTTCTCCCACTGGCACCTACCTTGATATGCTTCCTCTTTTAGACCATATTTTTCTGTCTCCTCAGCTTGATTGCATTCTGTGTTTTGACTCTGTGTCTTAGGTAGTTCTGTTAAAATTGTTACATTATAAGGGGCGGAGTCTTAGGAATTTGTCACTTGGGGGTGACCTGTTTTACCATGTTGTGGCACTGTATGTGGGGGAGGGGTATAAGAGGGAATAATGCCGCTTGCCAATTGAGACCAGCTGTTTCTTCCTCCACCCCAAAACCCCACTGGTTTTCATAGTCAGAATATAGCTCTATTTTTCCTGGTGCTGGAACTGTGGGCTATGCAGTCTGGCCCTGAGATTGCTTTTCAGATTTAAATGCATGACTGTACTTTTTGCCATGGCCTTAGCCTCTGTGCCACTGCCACAGTGCTGGCTCTATTTTTCTGGGCACTGGATCCGTGGTCTGTGCAGCCTGGCCTTGTAATTACTTCCAAGATTTAAATGTATGATTGCACTTTTTGCCACGGCCTCAGCCCCCATGCCACCACCACAGCTGCTGGCTCTATTTTTCCCAGGGATTGAACCATAGTTTGCATAGTCTGCCCCCAGGATAGTTTCCCAAGTTTAAATATATGACTGAGCTTTTCATTGCAGCCTCAGCTCTGGTGCTGCTGCTGCCACTTTCCTTTCCAGGTCTGCTCCTCCTACCTGTCTGGCTGAATATTTATTCACTTCTTCATTTGTTGCACTTCCATGTAGCTCAATTTTCTGAAATTTCTTTGTTGTTTTTATTTAGTTTTTAAGTAGATGTAAATTTCTTTCATTTGTAAGGGAGATGCAATGTGTTGACCTATGCCTCCTTGGCTGGAAGTCTCTCACTTTTCAATTTCTTGCTGGCCTGTGTGTCCAGTTATTATGTTGGGGACAGCATGGCTGGAAATATAGCCTAGGTCATGTAAGGTGTCCTTAAAGGAAGCAAGTGACCTTTGACTTGTGATCCAAAGAGGCAAGTTAACTTGGCAAAGGGTAGGAGTTGGGGAAAGGGAAGAGTGTGTAGTATGACAAGCAGCAGGACTGTCTGTGCAAATGTCCTGTGGCACAGCCAATGCGGTTGGAGCCAGGACCAGGGCAGGGCATTACAGGAAGCTGGAGAAGGAAATGGAGAAGTGGGTAGAGGGGCTGGGGTTATGAGGCTGAATTAAGATGCTATCTTTATCCCAAGATATTGGAAAACCCTTGGAAGACACTTAGTTGGAACAACAAGGTCAGCTTTGTATTTTTCAAAATTTACCTTTACTTCTCAGTAGAGAATAGTTTGGGGGAGTCTAAGCGTAAGTCCTGGAAAGAGGCTGACACAATAGTCCTGGAAAATGGTGCTGAGAGGCAGAAGGTGGAGGATGCTAGGGTTTTAGCCAGTAACTTTGAAAGTACAAGTATATTGGATATGGAGGGTATAAGAAACAAGGGATTTTCAAGGAAGACCCCAGGACTTCCATGTATCTGACATGCACTGAGGTGTGAGCTAGCTGAGATGCTTGGTAGGGTGATGAGCTTATTTTTAGAGCATGTACCTGTGGTATGGCCATGTAGAGATACCAGTGGAGATAGGAGTACTGTTTGAAGCTCAGTCTGATAATCTACCTGGGCTTAAAATGCACTTTCTGACAGACATCAGTACTTACCTGGAAGTGGGTGAAATCATCTAAGAAGGACCCAAGATTGAACAGATGTGGTTCTCAGCCCAGTATTCTTTCTATTAGTTCAATATCTTCCAATAGTTGCAGTATCTTTCCATTAGTTCAACATAAAAATTCAACCCATGTATGCAGGCCAGTGCCCAAGAAGTCCATGGGATCCTCCCAAGGTTCATCTAAGCAGTGCCATGCACAGAAGTCAGATATGTAAGTGACGACAACAAGGATGATAGCTGTCTTTCCAATGTCTTACACAACTTAGTGAACACACAGATGACTATCCCAGTGCTAAGGTGCATTAAGGAGCTGGGTAGAGGATTCCAGGCTCTGCCACTTACTAGGATGTGACTCTGGGTAAATTCCTGAATGTCTCTGAGTTTCATGTTTCATGTCTGTAAGATATAAATAATAAGCCAAAATTGCCAGTTGTAAGGATTTAATGAGACTATATGCAAAATTATGGTAAAGAATAGACTTAAAATATTTTAATTTTCTTATTTTTTTATTGTCTTATTTTTTTTTAATTTAATTTTATTGTTGTTGTATTACATCCATCCCCTTTTTTGCTCCCCTCTGTCCCCTTCCCCACCCACCCACTCCCCAACAAACTCAATGCCACTTGTTATCCATGTCCATGGTTCTTCCATACTACTTCCTTGACTAAACTGCTCCCCTTCTTTGTCTTATTTTAAAAAGATGTATAGGTGTATGAATTTTAACATATATAGATTCATGTAACCACCACCACAATTGAGATATTACAGTCCTATCTCTAAAGCACTCCCTCATGCCATGTAGCCCAACCATCTGCCACCTCTGACCCCTGCTAACTGCTGATGTGTTTTTCATCATTGTAGCTTTGTCATTTTAAGAATGTCACATAAGTGGAAACATTTAGTATATATATAATCTTTTGTAACTGACTCCTTTCACTGTATCATGCCTTTGAGATTAATCCCAACTGTATATTGATGGTGGGGTGGGGGGTGGGGGGGGAGGTTTAAGTACTAAATAGCACCCAGATGTACAAATAGGCCAGTTATTCATTCATCAATGAAGGACATTGTGGCTCTTTTTTCCAGTGTTGGCAATTATGACAACTGCTATAAATATTTATATAGAGACTTTTGTCTGAATATAAATTTTCATTACTCCAGGATGAATGCCCAGAGGAGTAGGACTACTAAGTCACATGGTTTCATAGAAGTGTTATGCTTTTTTAGAGCAGCTGTACATTTTACATTCCCACCAGCAGTGACAGACAGTTCCATTACTCTGCCTTTTCACCAGCACTTGGTACTGCCAGTATAGTTGATCCTTGAACAACATGGTGATTAGGGACAACTATTTCTTTTTTTTTTTAAAGATATTATTTATTATTTCCAGAGAGAGAGAGAGGAAGGGAGAGAGACAGAGAGGGAGAAAAACATCAATGTATGGTTGCCTTTCACCTGCCTCCAGCCATGGACCTGGCTAGAGACCTGGCTTGCAACCTGGTTATGTGCCCTGGCTGGGGAATCAAACCAGCGACCTTTGGGTTCGCATGCCGGCGCCTTATCCACTGTGCTACCAGCCAGGGTAGGAGAACTATTTTTCATTTTGTGGCGGGGCGGGGGCGGGGGGAGGGTTGGTGTCCCTCACCATCACATTATTCAAGGATCAACTGTACTGGCAGTACCAACTTCTGACTACCTGAAAACTTAACTAGTAATAGCCTTACCAATAATGTAAACAGTTAACACATATTTTGTATGTTATATGATTATGTACTGTATTTTTATGATAAAGTAAGCTAGAGAAAAGAAGATGCTATTAAAACAACACAAGGAAGAGGAAAAATACATTTATAGTATTTATTGGGAAAAAAATCAATGTATGAGCAGTCCTGTACACTTAACCTGTGATATTCGAGTCATTTGTACTTTTAATTTTAGCTGTTCTAGTGGGTATATTAGGAGTATCTTATTATGGTTTTAATTTACATTTTTGGTGACCAATAAATAATATTGAGCATTTTTTCATATTTCTTACTTACCTTTCATACATTGTCCTCTTTGGTGAGGTTTATGTGTAAGCCTTTTGCCTACATTTTATTTGGATCACCTTCTTAATATTGATTTTAAGAGTTCTTTATATAGTCCCTGGCTGGTGGCACAGTGGATAAGGTGCCAGCCTGCAAACCCAAAGGTCGCTGGTTCAATTCCCAGGCAGAGCACACATAACCATGTTGCAAGCCAGGTCTCCAGCCAGCTCTGTACTTGGAGGCAGGTGAAAGGAACCATACATTGATGTCTTTCTCCATCTCTGCCTCTCTCCCTTCCCTCTCTCTAAAAATAATAAATAAAATCTCTTTTTGTTTTAAAAAAAGACTTCTTTTTTTTTTTTTCTTTCAATGTATGGTTGCCTTTTACCGCTTCCAGTTAAGGACTTGGCTAGAGATCTGGCTTGCAACCTGGTTATTTGCCTTGGCTGGGGATTCAAACCAGTGACCTTTGGGTTCACAGGCCGGTGACTTATCCACTGTGCTACCAGCCAGGGCCTTAAGAAAAGAGTTCTTTATATATTTTGAAATAAGTTCTTTGTCAAATATGTGATTTACAAATATTTCATTCTACTCAGTAGCATTTTTTATTCTTTTAATAGTATCTTCTGCAAAACTTTTAATATTGCTGAATTTTTAATATTTTTTATTTTATAGATTATATATTTGGTGTCATGTCTATGAACTGTTTTCTGAATGCCAAGTCATGAAAAATTTCTCTTATGTTTTATATAAAAGTTTAATAGCTTTATGCTTTTCTTTAAATTACTTTTACGTAGGGTGTAAGATTTAGGTTGGTGTTCTTTAAAAAACAAAAAACAAAAATACAACATAGAAAATAGAGAACCAAGATAGGAGAGGTGTAAGTGGAGATACACCAGTTTCCTCCAGGACCAGTCTGGAATTACAACTTAATTGGGAGAAATGATCAGAAATAACTAACAGAACACCAGCTGAAGAGAAGTCTCATAACCCTGGATAGAAGAGGCCACTTCATCACAACATGACTGGTAGGAACTGAAGAGATGCAAGAGGGCTGGCTGGGGTCCCATGGCAGCAGCTGAAAGGATGGAGCCAGAGTTCCACCTGCTCTAAAGGATGGGCTCTAAATCCCCAGCTGGACTTCCCATCCTACGACAACACAGCTGAGATTAAAACATCATCCAGCTGTGAAAAACAAAAAAGGCAGGATTTGGTAGCCTGAGATGGCTAGAGACAGAAAATCATTAAAGTGACCATGTGTGAAAATAAACTGGTACCCATTCACCTGGGCTCCAGCAAAGGGAGGGCAGAGTGGACTAGAGACACAGAGAGTTTGGGGTGGTGGCTTTGAGGAGAGAAATGAAGGAGCAGCTGATAGGGTACCAGTACTTACTCATCTCCCACACTGCAGGCAAACTACTCTACTCCAAGCAGTGTCAGCTTGAGGGGAGTCATAGCCCCACCCATAGGAGTCGGTATGCCTTGCCCAGTGGTGCCTGAGCCTGGCAACAGATCCCAGATTGATTGGGTTAAAAACTGGATTAAGCTACCCTGCCCAGCAGTGCCTAAGCCTGATCACTGATCAAAGATTAACTGCATTAACACTGAATTAATTTACTCTGCCTAGTGGTATCTAGGTGACAACAGATCACAGATGATTGAATTAACAGCCTCAATTAATCTGCCCCACCCAGCTGTACTCAAGCCTAACCCTTAATCACAGATTGATTGGATTACAGTAAATTAATCTGTCCTGCCCCATGGTGCCTACACATGACAGCTACCACACATTAATTACATTAAAAACTGAAGTACTCAAAGACAGTTGGTTGGCTCCAACAGGCTGACTAGGCCCAGACTGAAAAATGATCTGACATCACCAGAGGTGGATCCAGGAAGTAAAGAAAATGCCCCTCTACACTACAGAAGGTCACCACAAAGACAGGAAAGCAAAGCAGCCCAATCTAAGAAGCAGAAGTAAACAAGAAGACTCACTCAAAATGGGAAGACAAAGAAACAAATCCCCATCAAAGGAAAAGAGAAATCACCAGAAAGACTACTAAATGAAATAGAGACAAGCAAACTGTCAGACATGGAATTCAAAATAATGATGATAGAGAAGCTCAATGAGCTCGGCAAGCTCAAAGAAAACAACAAACCACTCCAGGGGAACTAATGAACTCCAAGAAAGCTACAAGGAACTTACTGAGAACTACACCTGATTTTAAAAAGGCCATAGAAACTATCAAGAGGAGCCAGCAGGAAATAAAGAATACAATTTCCAAATTGAAGAATATAGTAGAAGGAATCAAAAGTGGGCTGGAGGAAGTAGAGAATATGATCAGTGAGCTGAAAGACAACATACAAAAAAAATTCCCAGACAGTAAAACAATATGAAAAATGACTGAAAATGAAAGAAGAAGTTTTAGAAGAGCTACAGGACAACATGAAATACAGTAATACCTGTATCATAGGGATAAAAAAAGGAGAAGAGAAAAAAGTGATAAAAACCTGTTAGAAAACATAATGACAGAAAACTTCCTATCTTGATGAGAAAAAATGTCATGCAAGTTTAGGAAGCACAAAGGGTCCCAATGAAGATGAGCCCAAACAGGCACACTCTAACACACATCATAATTAAAATGGCAACATTCAAAGACAAAGAGAAAAGGCAGCAAGAGAGAAACAGCTAATAATATACAAGGGTGTTCCAATAAAGTTATTGGCTGATTTCTCAACAGAAACACTATAGGCCAGAAGGTAATAGCAAAAAAATATTCCAAGCAATGAAAATCAAAGGCCTGCAACCAAGACTACTCTACTCACCAAGGCTCTCATTCAAAATGGAAAGTGAAATAAATTTCTGAGACAAAAGAAGGCTAAAAGATTTCATCTCCAGCACACCCAGCATTGCAAGAGATGCTAAAGAGTCTGCTTTAAAAGCATGAAGATGAAGAAAAAGAGAGAGACAGAAAGGAACACAGGTACAAAAGGGAAAAATGTCAATGAATAAGTACCTGTCAATAATAATCTTAAATATAAATAGATTAAATGCACCAATCAAAAGACTCAGGGTAGCTGAATGGATAAGAAAACATGACCCATATATATACTGTCTCCAAGAGACCCACCTCAGGACAAAAGATCAACACAGACTGAAAGTGAAGGGATGGAAAAATATTTATCAAGCAAATGGACATGAAAAAAAGGCTGGAGTAGCAATACTTAGACAAAATAGATTTTACAACAAAGGCCATAAAAAGAGACAAAGAAGGATATTTCATAATACTTAAGGAAATAATCCACCAAGAAAATATACTCATTGTAAACATTTATGCACCCAACATAGAAGCACCCAAATGTATAAAAAGAAATCTTGGAGGACAAGTAGGATATTGACAGCAACACATTCATATTAGGGTATTTTAACACCCTGTTGTTAACAATCGACATATCTTCCAAGCAAAGAAATACCAAGAATATTGTGGAACTGAATAATACTCTAGATCAAATGGACTTAGTTGATATATACAGAACTTTTCATCAAAAAGAAGCCAAATACACACTTTTTTTTCAAATGCACATGGAACATTCTCAAAGATAAACCACATATTAGGACACAAAATAAGCCTCCACAAATTCAAATAACTGAAATCATACCAAACATCTTCTCAGGTCAAAATGGCTTGAAACTGAAACCAACCTCAAGTGAAAAAACCCTAAGCGTCTAAAGTCATGGAGAATGAATAACATTCTATTACATAATGAATAGGTTGACAACAAGGTCAAGAAGGTAATCAAATTTTATGGAAAAAAATGAAAATGAACAAAACCTATGGGACACAGTGAAAGTAGTCCTAAGAGGGACGTTCATAGTAATACAGGCCTACTTAAAAAGAATAGAAGAATCTCAAATAAACAACATAACCATAAAGCTACAAGAACAAGAGAAACAACAACAAACAAAGCCAAAAGCAAGTAGAAGGAAAGAAATAATCAAAATCAGAGCAGAATTAAATGACAGAACAGTTCAAAGGATCAATAAATCCAGTAGTTGGTTCTTTGAAAAGATAAGCAAAATTGGCAAGCCTTTCACCAGACTCACCAAGAAAAAAAGAAATGAACCAAATAAATAAAATCAGAAACAAAAGAGGAGAAACCACAACCAGTACCATGGAAATAAAAAGGATTGCAAGATATTACTACAAACAACTATATGACAAGAAACTTGAAAACTTGGAAGAAGTGGACAAATTTCACAAAATGTATAATCTTCCGAAACTGAATGATGAAAAAGCAGAAAGCCTGAACAGACTGTTAAAAACTAGTGAAATTGAAGCAGCAATTTAAAGAAACAAAAACAAAAACAAAAAAACTCCCAGTGCACTGGACCAAGTGGCTACACAGGTGAATTTTACCAAACATTTAGGGAAAGATTAACTGCTATATTTTTCTTTTTCTTTTTTAATTTTATTGTTGTTGTATTACATCCATCCCCTTTTTGCTCCTCTCTGTGACCCTCCTCACCCACCCATCCCCCACAAAGTCAATCCCACCTGTTGCCAATGTCCATGGTTCCTTTATACTAGGTTCTTGTCTAAACTGCTCCCCTTCCTTGCCTCTGCCTCCCCCCTAACCCCAAACCCTTCCACCCTGACCACTGACGGCCTATTCACTGTATTCATATATTTGGTTCTGTTTTGCTTGTTGTTAGTTTTGTTCATTATTGTCCTGTAATGGATGAGATCATATGGTATTTGTCCTTCACTGACTGGCTTATTTCACTAAGCATAATACTCTCCAGTTCCATCCATGTTGTTGCAAAAAGTAGGAGTTCCTTCCTTCTTTCTACAATATAGTATTCCATTGTGTAAATGTACCAAAATTTTTTGATCCAATCATTCACTGATGGGCACTTAGGCTGTTGCCAGCACTTGGCTATTGTAAAGAGTGCTGCTATAAACATAGGTGTACATAGGTTCTTATGAATTGGTTTTTCAGGATTCTTTGGATATAGTCCAAGTAGTGGAATGGCTGGATCAAAAGGCAGTTCCATTTTTAGTTTTTTAAGGAAACCCCATACTGTTGTCCACAGTGGCTGCATCAGCTTGCATTCCCAACAACAGTGCACGAGGGTTCCCTTTTCCACACATCCTCGTCACCACTTGTTGTTTGCTGATTTGCTGATGATTGCCATTCTGACAGGTGTGAGGTGGTATCTTATTGTGGTTTTAATTTGCATCTCTCTGATGACAAGTGATGTTGAACATTCTTTCACATGCCTCTGGGCCCTTTGTATATCTTCCTCAGTGAGTTCTCTGCTCAGATCCTTTGCCCATTTTTTAATTGGATTGTCTGTCTCCCTGGTGTTGAGTGGCATTAGTTCTTTATGTATTCTGGAGATCAAACGCTTTTCTGAGGTTTCATTGGCAATTATGTTTTCCCATACACTTGGCTCCCTTTGAATTTTGCTGATGTTTTCTTTTATTTTGTTATATATATTTTTAATTTTTTAAATTTTATTTCATTATTTTTAGAAAGAGGGGAAGGGAGAGAGGCAGAGAGGGAAAGAGACATCAATGTATGGTTGCATTTCACCTGCCTCCAGCCACAGACCTGACTGGAGACCTGGTTTACAACCTGGTTATGTGCCCTGGCTGGGGAATCGAACCTGCGACATTTGGGTTCCCAGGCCGGCGCCTTAACCACTGTGCTACCAGCCAGGGCTGATGTTTTCTTTAGCTGAACAGAAACTTTTCAATTTGATATAGTCCCATTTGTTAACTTGTTCTTTTATTTCCTTTGCCCTTGGAGAAGTATCAGTAAACATATTTCTGCATAGGATATTCAAAAGTTTACTGCCTATATTTTTCTCCAGGACCTTTATGGTGACACTGCTTATTTTTAAGTCCTTTATCCATCTTGAGTTTATTCTGGTGTATGGTGTAAGTTGGTGGTCTAGTTTTATCTTTTTGGATGTTGCTGTCCCATTCTCCCAACACCATTTGTTGAAGAGACTGTTTTTACTCCATTTGATGTTCCTTCCCCCTTTGTCAAATATTAGTTGACCATAGAGTTCTGGGTTAATTTCTGGGCTCTCCATTCTGTTCCATTGATCTGTATGTCTATTCTTATGCCAGTACCAGGCTGTTTTGATGACAGTAGCCTTGTAGTATTGTTTGAAGTCTGGTATTGTGATTCCTCCTACCTTGTTCTTCTTTCTCAAGATTGTGGTGGCTATTCGTGGGCGTTTTTGGCTCCATATAAATTTTTGAAGTATTTTTTCTATTTCTGTGAAGTCTGTCATTGATATTTTAATTGGGATTGCATTGAATCTGTAGATGGCTTTGGGTAGTATGGACATTTTAATGATGTTAATTCTTCCCATCCATGAACATGGTATATGCTTCCATTTATTTGTGTCTTCCCTGATTTCTTTCTTCATTGTTCTGTAGTTTTCTGAGTACAGGTCTTTTACCTCCTTAGTTAAGTTGATTCCTAGGTACTTTATTTTTCTTGTTGCTATGGTAAATGGGATTTGTTTTTATTTTGCTTCTATTTCTGTTGTTTCATTATTGGTATACAAAAATGCTTTTGATTTCTGTATATTGACTTTATACCCAGCTATTTTGCTAAATTTGCTTATTAGGTTGATTAAGTTTTTGGTGGAGCCCATCGGGTTTTGTATATACACTATCATATCATCTTCAAATAATGACAGTTTGACTTCCTCCTTTCCCATTTGGATACCTTTAATTCCTTTCTCTTCTCTGATGGCTATAGCTAGAACTTCCAAGACAATGTTGAATAGAAGTGGAGAAAGTGGACAGCCTTGACTCATTCCTGATCTTAGGGGGAAAGCTTTCAGTTTTTGTCCATTAAGTATGATGTTGGCTTCAGGTTTCTCATAGATGGCCTTTATGATGTTGAGGTATGCTCCCTCTATTCCCATTTTGCTGAGGGATTTTATCATAAATGGTTGCTGCACTTTATCAAATGCTTTTTCAGCATCTATTGATATGTTCATATGGTTTTTATCTTTCAATTTGTTGATGTGGTGTATTACATTTATTGATTTATGAAGGTACCATCCTTGCATCCCTGGGATGAAACCCACTTGATCATGGTGTATGATCTTTGTAATATATTGCTGAATCCAGTTGGCCAATATTTTGTTGAGAATTTTAGCATCTATGTTCATCAGAGATATTGGCCTGTAGCTTTCTTTCTTAGTTGTGTCTTGCCCTGGTTTTGGGATTAGAATAATATTGGCCTCATAGAAAGAGTTTGGGAGTCTTCCCTCTTCCTGAATTTTTTGGTATAGGTTGAGAAGGATAGGAGTTAGTTCTTCTTAAATGTTTGGTAAACTTCACCTGTGTAGCCATCTGGTCCAGGGCTTTTGTGCTTTGGGAGATTTTGGATTACTTCTTTAATTTCACTAGTTGTTATTGGCCTATTGAGGCTTTCTGCTTCTTCTGGGTTCAGTTTTGGTAGATTATACCTTTCCAGAAATGTGTCCATTTCATCCAAGTTGTCATATTTTTTGTCATAGAGTTGTTTGTAGTAATTTCTTACAATCGTTTGTATTTCTGGCGTATCACTTGTGATTTCCCCTCTTTCAGTTCTGATTCTGTTTATTTGGGTCCTCTCTCTCTTTTTCTTGATGAGTCTGGATAAAGGCTTGTCAATTTTGTTTATTTTTTCAAAGAACCCGCTCCTGGACCTATTGATTCTTCGAATTGTAGTTTGAATCTCTGAGTTATTCAGTTCTGCTCTGATCTTGATGATTTCCTTCCTTCTACTTGCTCTGGGCTTTGTTTGTTGTTGCTCCTCTAGTTCTTGCAGCTTTGTGGTTAGGTTGTTTTTATAAACTTGTGACGTTTTTAAGAAGGCCTGTATTGCTATAAATTTCCCCCTGAGAACTGGCTTTGCTGTATCCCATAGGTTTTGGGCTATTGTGTGTTCATTGTCATTTGTTTCCAGGAACTGTTTGATTTCATCTTTGATCTCATTGTTAACCCCTTCATTGCTTAAAAGCATGTTATTCATTCTCCATGAGTTAGAAAATTTTTGTTTTTTTCCCTTGAGATAGGTTTCTAGTTTCAAGCCATTGTGATCTGAGAAGATACTTTGTATGATTTCAATTTTCTTGTATTTGTGGAGGCTTGTCTTGTGACATACCAATGTGGTCTATCTTGGAGAATGATCCATGTACATTTGAAAAGAATGTGTATTTTGCTTCTTTGGGGTAAAAGACTCTATACATCAGTTAGGTCCATTTCCTCTAGAGTGTTGTTCAATTCCACAACATATTTGGGGATTTTTTGTTTGGGAGACCTGTCCATTATTGATAGTGGGGTATTAAAATCCCCTACTATTAGTGTGTTGCTATCTATGTCTTTCTTGAAGTCTTCCAAGATTTTCCTTATATATTTTGGAACTCCTATGTTGGGTGCGTATATTTTTATCAGAGATTTCTTCTTCATTGGTTGTTCCCTTTAGTATTATGAAATGTCCATCTTTGTCCCTTTTTATGGCCTTCATTGTAAAATCTATTATGTCTGAAATCAGTATTGCTACTCCAGCTCTTTTTTCGTGTCCATTTGCTTGATATATATTTTTCCATGCCTTCACTCTCAATCTGTGTCAATGTTTTGTTCTGAGGTGGGTCTCTTGAAGGCAGCATATATGTGGGTCATGTTTTCTTATCCATTCAGCTACCCTGCGTCTTTTGATTGGTGCATTTAATCCATTTACATTCAAGGTTATTATTGATTGATACTTATTCATTGCCGTTTTCTCCCTTTGTATCTGTATTCCTTTTTGGCTTTCTCTGTTTCTTCATTTTATTTGTTTATTTATTTTTATAGCAGACCCTTTAGCATTTCTTGCAAGTCTGGTTTGGTAGAGATGTATTCTTTTAGTCATTTTTTGTCTGGGAAGGTCCTTCTATCTTGAATGAGAGTCTTGCTGGGTAGAGTATTCTTTGTTTACCATTACTTGAAATACTTCTTGCCATTCCCGTCTGGCTTGAATTGTTTCTGTTGAATAATCATTGGGTAGCCTTATTGGAGCCCCCTTATATGCTATTTGTTGTTTCTTTCTTGATGCTTTTAGGATTCTCTCTTTGTCTTTGAAATTAGCCTTTTTAATAATAATGTGCCTTGGTGTTGGTCTGTTTGGGTTGATCTTCTTTGGGACCCTCTGTGCTTCCTGAACTTGATTCATGTTTTCACTCATCATGATAGGCAGATTTTCTATCATGACTTTTTTGAACTGGTTTTCCATTCTTTGTTTCTCTTCTCCTTCTAGTATCCCAATGATATGGATGTTGTTACGTTTCATGTTGTCCTGCAGCTCTCTTAAACCCTCTTCAATCTTGTTCAGCCTTTTTTTATTCTCTTGTACTGTCTTGGAGTATTTGTCTACATTATCCACCAACTGGCTGATCCAGTCCTCTGCTTCCTCTAGCCTACTGTTGATTCCTTCTACTGTATTCTTCAATTCAGAAATTGTATTCTTCATTTTCTCCTGGCTCTTACTGATAGTTTCTATGTCCTTTTTCATGCTGTTGTAGTTCTCAGTAAGTTCCTTGTAACTTCCCAGGAGTTCTTTGTAGTTCTCCTGGAGTTGTTTATAGTGTTCTTTGATGTGGCTGAGCTTATTGGGCTTCTCTATCATCATTGTTTTGAATTCCTTATCTGATATTTCAGGTGCCTCTTTCATTTTGTGGTCTTTCTGGGGATTCTTTCTTTCCTTTTGGTGATAGAATGATTCTTTTTTTCCCCATTTTGGGTGTCTGTTGTTGCTTGCTTTTTACTTTTTGTTTTTTCCTCGGATCAACCTGCTTTGCTTCCTTGACTTAGTTAAGCACCCTTCTGTGTTAGGAGATTTGCGGACTTCATTGTTGCAGTCTCCCAGATTTTCTCCATGTTGTTCTTGGTGTGTCCTTTATTTGGGCTTTCTGGTTGTACTCTGGACCTGTGGGCTGCTCTCCTACAGGTCTCTGCTGCTTCTGGGCTTTGCTCCCCTGTGTCCAGATGCTGACCGCTCCAATTCTTAGGGACCTGAGGACGTCTCACACTTTCTATCCTGTCCTCCAGCTGCTCTCATACTTGAGAACACCATCAGCACTGCTCTCTACTCTCTCACCATCTTTGACCTCCCCTACATAGGTTCTTATGAATTGGTGTTTCAGGATTGTTTGGGTATAGTCCTAGTTGTGGAATTGCTGGATCAAAAGGCAGTTCCATTTTTAGTTTTTAAGGAAATTCCATACTGTTTTCTACAGTGGCTGCACCAGCCTACATTCCCACCAGCAGTGCACCAGGGTACCCTTTTCCCCACATCCTTGCCAGCACTTGTTGTTTGTTGATTTGTTGATGATTGCCATTCTGACAGTTGTGAGGTGGTATCTTATTGTGGTTTTCATTTGCATCTCTTTGACAGCTAATGATGTTGATCATTCTTTCATATGCCATTGGGTCCTTTGTATGTCTTCCTCAGAGCGTTGTCTGTTCAGTTCCTTTGCCCAACTTTTTAAAAATATTTTATTTATTATTTTTAGAGAGAGGAAGGGAGACTGGCAAAGAGGGAGAGAGACATCAATGTATGGTTGCCTTTCATCTGCCTCCAGCTGTCTCTCTGTTTTTTGATTTTTTTTTTTAAATCAGACCCTTTCGCATATCTTGCAATGCTGGTTTGGTAGAGATATATTCTTTTAGTTTTCTTTTGTTTGGAAACCTCCTTATTTCTCCTTTCATTTTGAATAGTAGCCTTGCTGGGTGGAGTATTCTTTGTTCCAGGCTTTTTTCCCCATGACTTGAAATATTCTTTGCCATTCCCTTCTGGCATGTATTGTTTCTGTTATATAATCATTTGATAACCTTATTGGAGACCCCTTATAGAGTATTCTTTGTTCCAGGCTTTTTTCCCCATGACTTGAAATATTTTTTGCCATTCCCTTCTGGCATGTATTGTTTCTGTTATATAATCATTTGATAACCTTATTGGAGACCCCTTATATGTTATTTGCTGTTTCTTTCTTGGTGCTTTTAGGACTCTCTCTTTGTCTTTGAAAGTTGCCATTTTAATTATAATTTGTATTGGAGTGGGTCTGTTTGGATTCATCCTCATTGGGAACCTCTGTTCTTCCTTGAGTAATGTGAAAACATTACTTGAGTAATTACTTGAGTAATGTTTTCACTCCTTATGCTAGGGAAATTTCCTATCATTACTTCTTTGAATAGGTTTTCCATTCCTTGTTTCTCTTCTCCTTCTGGTTTTCCTATGATATGGATATTATTGCATTTCATATTTTCCTGCAGCTCTCTTAAAACCTCTTCATTCTTGTTCAGTCTTTTTTCATTCTGTTGCACTGTCTTGGAATATTTTTCTATGTTGTTCTCCAGCTTGCTGATCTGATCCTCTGCTTCCTCTAGACTGCTGTTGATTCCTTCTACTATATTCTTCAATTTAGAAATTGTATTTTTCATTTTCTCCTTGCTCTTACTGAGTTTCTACGTCTTTTTTAATGCTGGTATAGTTCCTTGTAGCCTCCCTGCAGTTCTTTGAAGTTCCCCTGCAGCTGTTTGTAGTTTTCTTTGAGCTATCTGATCTCCTTGAGCTTCTCTATTACATTATTTTGAATTCCATATGTGATCATTTGCCTTCCTCTGTTTCATTTAGTTTACTTTCTGGGGATTGCTCCTTTCCTTTTGGTGATGGACTTTTTCTCTCCGTCTTTAGGTTTTGTTGTAATCCAGTCAGATTGTGATCAGGTGTCAGGCTAAGGAACTGCTAGGTTGAAAGGATTGATTTAGTTGTAATTCTATTGGTATGAGATCCACCTCCAGGCTCTGATGCTGCTTGGGGCGACAGACTGCTTCAGTTGTTAATCAATAAATCAACTACCAAATTCAGGCCCTGCAGGTTTAGACGGGGATGTTCAACCGTAATCCAATGGATCAACTGCCAGATCACGTGCAGCTTGGTGGGACAGATTCAAATATAAATCAATGAATCCATGATCAGCTGCCAGGCTCAAGCGCCACTGGGCTAGGCAGCAAGATCCAATTGTAATCCAATGAATCTGTGATCAGTCGCCAGGCTCAGGAGCCACTGGGCTAGACAGCAAAGTTCTACTGTAATTAAATGAATCTGTGATTAGCCATGAGGCTCATGTGACCCTGGGCTCGACTGAAAGATTCTATTGTAATCCAACGAATCTGTGATCAGCTGCCAGGCGAAGGGGCCACTGGGCTAAACTGAAAGTTTCAATTGTAATGCAATGAGTTTGTGATTAGCCACAAGGCCTAGGGGCCACTGGGTGGGACAACAAACTCAGTTGTGAACCAATGAATCCATGATGAGCCAGTAGGCTCACTTGCCTCTATGTGGCTGACTGTCTGACCCAGCTGTAAGTCAGAGAGTTTATAATTAGCTGCCAGGCCTGCTGAGCGAGAAAGACGGACTCAGTTGCAAAGCAGTGAATCCAGGATCAGACACCAGGCTTACATGCTGCTGTGCAAGGCTAATGCACTGACCCGACTGTAAGTCAGAGAGTTTGTAATCAGCCACCAGGCCCCAGTGCTTCTAGGCAAGAAGGACTGACTCAGTTGCAAAACAATGAATCTAGGATCAGTGGCTTGCATGCCACTCTGTGGGGCTGACTGACCCAGCTGTATGCAGAGAGTTTGTAATCAGCTTCCAGGCCTAGGCACTGCTGAGTGACAGATACCTCTTCAGGTGCCAACTATTGTATTTATGCTCAGACAGGGCAGGGAAAGAGAGGTGTATTTAGGTATAAGTCAAAGGATTGTGATCAGGCACCACTGGGCAGGGCAGATTGTCTCCAGTGGGTGGGGCTGTGAGGACCCCTCTTATGGAAGAAGCTTGGTTCAGCACAGTCCACCTGAGGTATGGGCAATGAGTCAGCACTGGGACCCCCACAGCTGCTTCCCCACTTCTCTCCTCTAAGCCACCTGCTGCAAACTCTCTTCATCTGTCTCTAGTCCTCTCTGCCCTCCCTCTGCTGGAGTCCAGGGCAGGTGGGTGCCAATGTATTTTCATTGTGGTCACCCTAGTAGTTCTCTGTCTCCAGAACTTTCTTAGGCTTTCCTCCCTTCTCATTGATGCTGCTATACTCTCTGCTGTGTTGCTGCAGGCTGGGACACCTAGCTGGGGTGCCAGAACCCACCCTTCTCAGGTGGAGCACCCAGCTCCGTCCCTTTGGCTGCTGCCTCCGGTCGTGGCCCAGCCAACTCTCTCGTGTTTCTGTGATTCCTACCAGTCACGTTGTGATGAAGCAGCCTTTTCTGTTCTGTCTGTGGTTGTAGGACCTCTTTCCAGTTGGTGTTCTGTTGGTAATTCCAGCTGACATTTTCATTAATAAAGTAATTCCAGATGTGACCTGGAAGGAGATTGGTGTAGCTCCACTTATTCCTCCACAATCTTGACAGAACTCTGCTGAGAGGTGGCTCTGACTTGTTTTTTGATGGTTTCTATGTTCCTTTTGATGCTGTTGTAGTTATCACTAAGTTCTTTGATCATTCTTACAACCATTTTTAAAAACTGTATCTTATAAGCTGGTTGCTTTAATTTAGCTTTTTTTCTGGAGAATTCTCCTGTTATTTCCATTTTGGGCATGTTTCTTTGCATATCTTTGCAGTAGGGTAGGGTATCAGGGGCTTGTCAGGGTGAGATCAGCAGAGTTTATCTGGCCCAAGCATACCAAGATTTGGTCATATGAAGGGAGGGCTCTGCACAAGTCACACGTGTAAGGGATAAAACCAGACCCCATCCTAGAGCCTGGAGGAAACAGAGCTTAGCAGGTTGAAATAATGGGGTTAGTGGGTCTCCCATGATCAGGAGGAGCTGGTCATGCTTCAGAGAATGTAAGGACTATTGCCTTACCTCAGAGTCACACCCACTTGGTCTGTATTAGATTTTACTTGAGCTTGGCAGGGTGAAGTCACTGGAGTCAGGTAGATTGGACCTTTGGAGGTAGAGCTAGAGCTTGATACTGGAGGATGGGTCTGCTGAAAGTTTGGAAGATTTGTAAGATGATTCTAGCAGGTCTCCCATGAGGGGAAAACACCAGTCAGGTTTGTATGAAAGTGAGGGGAATGGCTCCCACCCCAAAACCACACAACTCAGTTACTGATACCCCCTGAGTCTGCCCCAGACCTCTGTACCTTGACCAAGGCAGCTGACTCCTCAGCAAGTCCTGAGTTCTGCTGGATGGGACTACAGGGAGTCCAGAGGGTAGAGCTATTGCCTTTCTTATCTGAGTGCTCCATCCAAGAAAGATGGCATTTATGATGTGGGAGATCCTACACAGGGATCCTGGAGATTGTTCCTTCATCTCTCTCCCCAGAGCCACAACCCTGTCTCTCCTTACACATGATTGTAGCTCACTCCACCTTTCCTCTGCTGAAGCTCAGGGTGAGTAGCTGCAAGTGAGATTTTGTGTTGAGCCTTTAACAATGTGCCTGTATCTCTAGCAGACTCCCTTCTCTTCCTGGCAGACAGAAGCCCCATGGTTTTTCACAATAAGATGTTATATGGGAACCTATTCCTGACTCTGGTGCTCTGGATTGGGTATCTTGGCCTGAGGTTTAGGCTCCATGCTTTCTCCACAGTTGAGATATTTTTCTGAAACTTTAGCTGGTACCCATGGGAGCAGGACAAGCTTCTTTTTCATATTCTCCCTTTCTATTAGTTTTGATATAGCTTCCTTTGAGAATCCTTGGTTATAAGACTTATCTTCAGCTAGTCTTCAGTTGGTTATTGAGAATTATTGCTTCACAATTTAACTGTAATTCCAGTTTGGTGCTGGGAGGAGGTGAGTGTAGCTTATACCTTGTCTTTTGCTGCTTTGAAAGTCTTTGTGTCATCTATTTCTGACAGTATTCACATTTGGATTAGTTCATAAAGTGACCTACCTTGATTATATTACAGAGTTCCCCCAGAAATGTGTAAGAGAACTAGAACTTAGTATGACATTTTGATAAGTTTAAGGTGTGATCAGGCTACTTGAAGAATGGTTTTGATGGGGGACTCAAATATTGAAAAATTTTATTTTCAGGTAATAGCTAATAAGCTTAATAATCAATTTATGTAAAAAGCCATTGTTTCAGAAACTGAAGGTATGACCCACCTTGACTCAAGGAAACCATAAGCATCAGTTCTACCTTGGTGCCTCAGGAGGACTGCAAGCAATGATATCTGAACCATTTTACTCCAGGGTGAGATGACCACTGCCCAGGACACAAAGACCACCACCTAGGGCACAAAAATCACTGCCTAGGGCACAGGTGAAAGAATGTTGAGGCTTTTATCTGGTCAACATTTTTTCCCTGAATTCCAGGCCCCTTGCCTACACTTTTCTTCTTCTTATAAAAAAGGTCCACTTGTACTGAAAACAACCTAAGTGCCCTTTAGTGGATGAATGAATGTGTGCAGAGGGGAGGGAGTGGAGTGGGGGAGAAGGACGCAAAGAAGGGGAACAGTTTAGTCAAGGAACTAGCATCAATGACTCATGGACATGAACAACATGTGGGATTGACTGTGTGGGTGGGCTAAGGAGGCTTGAGAAGGCAAGAGCAGAGGGGGAAAATGAGATGAATGTAATATAACAACAATAAAAAATAAATTAATGAAAAAAGATGGTCTGTTAGGTTATAAACCCACTGTCTTCCCAGATGGCTGACCATGTGCATAAAGTACCCAAAAATATTCAATCCCTGGCTCTGCTTATTGGGTCTGGGAGAGAAAGGCAGCATGAACATTGACTTTCCCAATTTCGGTTTCATATTAACCAGGAAACCACTGAAGGTCCTGAGATGACTCCAGGGCCTTTCTGCAAAGAAGTAGAGTTGTAAAAGCAGTGGTCTTTATCAGCAAATGGTTATGGCCTCTTGTTCTGGATAATGAGGGTTAAAAATTGTCCATTTTTTTTCACCTCAGCTTCCAGGAAGCTCAGTGCTAAATTTTATACTCAATGCTAGATCTACTTTACTAGGGCTTGTTCTATGTTATGAACCCTGGTCTCTCTCCTCTTGATTGCTTGAGTTTGTTTTTTAATATTTGTATATAGATTTATTGTTGCTGATTGTGAGACATTCCTTTTGGAATGACAGAGTGAATAAAAAGGGGTGAGATAAAGAATAAAGAACTAGAAAGTGTCTGTGTTCTTAAAGAGTTCTCTGCAGAGCATGGGTTAGGCATTATGTGCTGAGAAAGAAGAGAGGGAACCAAGGGTTTTGGTGATGGCAACCAGGAAGCTCATGGTGACATCATGACATGTCATGACATGGAAACTTTAAATAAACAGGTGTTGTAAGTGATCATGACTAAATCTCATGAGCACAGCAGAAAAAGCTGCCCACAGTCATTTGTTTAGCTGTTGTTTCTTTCATATTTCTTGGCTATCTTGTCCTGTATCTGAGTGTTTTGCTTGTTGTCAGTTTTGCTCATTATTGTCCCGTAATGGGTGAGATCATATGATATTTGTCCTTCACTGACTGGCTTATTTCACTAAGCATAATATTCTCCAGTTCCATCCATGTTGTTGCAAAGGGTACAAGTTCCTTCTTTCTGTTTGGTATATAAAATTCCATTGTGTAAATGTTCCAAAGTTTTTTGATCCAATCATCCACTGATGGGCACTTAGGCTGTTTCCAGCACTTGGCTATTGTGAATAGTGCCGCTATGAACGTAGGGGTACATAGGTTCTTATGAATTGGTGTTTTAGGATTCTATGGGTATAGTCCAAGTAATGGAATTGCTGGATCATAAGGCAGTTCCATTTTTAGTTTTTTAAGGAAACCCCATACTGTTTTCCACAGTGGCTGCACCAGCCTACATTCCCACCAACAGTGTATGAGGGTTCCCTTTGCCCCCCATCCTCGCCAACACTTGTTGTATGTTGATTTGCTGATGATTGCCATTCTGACAGGTGTGAGGTGGTATCTTAATACAGTTTTAATTTGCATCTCTCTGATGACTAGTCATGTTGAGCATTCTTTCATATGCCTCTGGGCCCTTTGTATATCTTCCTCAGTGAGTTGTCTGTTCAGGTCCTTTGCTCATTTTTTAATTGGGCTGTCTGTCTCCCTGGTGTTGAGTCGCATTAGTTCTTTATATATTTTGGAGATCAGACCCTTGTCTGAGGCATCATTGGAAATTATGTTTTCCCATACAGTTGGTTCCCTTTGACTTTTGCTGATATTTTCTTTAGCTGAACAGAAACTTTTCAATTTGATATAGTCCCATTTGTTGACTTGTTCTTTGATTTCCTTGCCCTTGGTGAAGTATCAGTAAACATATTTTTGCGTAGGATATCCAAAAGTTTATTGCCTATATTTTTCTCCAGGACGTTTATGGTGGCCCTGCTTATGTTTAAATCCTTTATCCATCTTGAGTTTATTTTGGTGTATGGTGTAAGTTGGTGGTCTAGTTTTATCTTTTTGCATGTTGCTGTCCAGTTCTCCCAACACCATTTGTTGAAGAGACTGTTTTTACTCCATTTGATGTTCCTTCCTCCTTTGTCAAATATTAGTTGACCATAGTGTCCTGGGTTAATTTCTGGGCTCTCTATTCTGTTCCATTGATCTATATGTCTATTCTTATGCCAGTACCATGCTGTTTTGATGACAGTAGCCTTGTAGTATTGTTTGAAGTCCAGTATTGTGATTCCTCCTACCTTGTTCTTCTTTCTCAAGATTGTGGTGGCTATTCGTGGGCGTTTTTGGCTCCATATAAATTTTTG
>PVIW01011673.1:0-36231 GCA_004026585.1 Noctilio leporinus | reverse complement strand
CCCCCCCCCCCCCCCCGCAGCAAATACAAGGTAAATAAGAGTGCAAAAATGCACAACTTCAGGCATGGTAGCAAATTTGAGAAAAGAAACAGAAGTAAGATACAGATGAAGAATGAGCCTTTTCTTTATAAGCAGAGGTATTATGTGCTTGGCAAACACCTGAATATCTGCTACAATACCATGAATATAGCAAGTGCTCAGTAGACAGGAATTTGAAGGATGCATTATAAAATAAATAGAACATAGGCTTTATAGAAAATCACCACAGAATCCAAATTCAGCCTGTTATTTACTATTTAATATCAACTGGCCACATCACCTCTCTAATCTTGATTTTTCATTAGCAAAATGGGGATGATGATGACAATGTTTATCTTCTTAAAAATATCTTATTCATTATTTTCATAGAGAAGTTCAGGAGGGGAGGAAGAAAGGGAGAGAAACATCAATGTACGGTTGCCTTTCACCTGCCTCCAGCCATGGACCTGGCTGGAGACCTGGCTTGCAACCTGATTATATGCCCTAGCTGGGGAATCGAACCAGTGACCTTTGGGCTGGCGCTTTATCCACTGTGACACTAGCCAGGGCTTACAGTGCTTATCTTTTAAACAATGGTTTAAAATTAAATCAAATTAAATAAATAGGTTAAATTCTGTCATTTAATAAGTAGTCAAAAACGTTAGCTCTACTTTCCACTTAGTAAAGCTAAAGTAGATAACATGCACAAAAAGAATGTATACACCTGTAAAGAGCAACAAAAATAAATTTTCATGGATCCAGATGGATAAGTGCATTTTCCAGGCACCCTCTAAAATGATTTGCCAAATATACAAGCATTATAATATTGTCAGAAGCATTTTCTTTCTTTCTAAAAAAGTGATATTAATAGTTTGAAAAATATTTCAGTTAACAAATTTTCACATATATTTTAATTAAGCTATTCATTTGCCTGTCTTTCTAATAATCTCTGAGTAATTTTGAGTGGCTTTATTTTACCATTCATATCCTGCCTTAAAGCAATGTAATTCAAATCTATTCTTAATATGCAAACATAGTCAATTTTCCCATTTGATCCATTGTGATTTATTATAAAAAATTATTAGAGCTCGCTTAATTTTGAAAAGTAATACACCTTTGCATTATCTTTAAATTCTTACTTATAAAATGTATAATATAGTTCCTATATTACTCATCTACACAGTTTTTCCCTGACATACAGCAAACACATGTATTGGTGATGAATGGTAAACTGAGGTAAAAATAAGTACCAGAAATTGTAACAAAAAACTTCTCACTGGCCCAACAATTTTTTAAAATTTTTGTTTTGTTTAAATTTAGTTAATGGACCAATTCCATTAAATTTGTTTAAAATACAAGGTCATTTGGTTAATGTTAGAGGATCAAAATGGAAATATTGACAATAATCAATAAATCTTGAAATTGTGATAGGTTCAACTTTATGAAACTGGTGGTTTTGTCAAAAACTATATAGACTATAATATATACTATTAAATACCAATATGTGTGATATCTAATTTACTCTTTATACAAGGAGGTTCATTTTAAAAAACTACCAATCAGTATGGCAAACAGCTTTTTCTTTAAAAAAATAAATAGTTTAAAGTTGATTTAGGTAAGTTGATGTGATAGAACACTTTTGTTTATTATTTAGTTTTTAAACTACCACATAATATAACTAAGAAGTCAATATTCACATTCAGATGAATTTGAAATTTAATGTATAAACTTTGAGTGCTTTTAAGGCACTGTATATGATTGAAAAATAATTAAAAACATATTTTATTAAATTCAAGCTATTTTAGTGCTTGGATTTACATTTTTTTAATTTAATTTTATTGTTGTTGTATTACATCCATCCCCTTTTTTAAACAACTCTGTCTTCTTCGCCACCACCCACTCCCCACCAAGTCAGTTCCACTTGTCCATGCCCATGGTTCTCCCATAATAGTTCCTTGACTAAACTGCTCCCCATCTTTGCCTCCTCCTCCCCCCTCCCACCTCCGCCCTCCATTCTTCCCACTGGAGATCTATTCACTGTATTCATGTATCTGGTTCTGTTTTGCTTATTTGTTTGTTTTGTTCATTGTTGTCCTGAAATGGATGAGATCATATGGTATTTGTCTTTCACTGACAGACTTATTTCACTAAGCATAATACTCTCCAGTTCCATCCATGTTGTTGCAAAGGGTAGGAGTTCCTTCTTTCTTTCTGCTGTGTAGTATTCCATTGTGTAGATGTACCAAAGTTTTTTGATCCAATCATCCATTGATGGGCTCTTAGACTCTTTCCAGAATTTTGCTATTGTAAATAGCACTGCTATGAACACAGGGGTACATAGGTTCTTCTGAATTGGTGTTTCAGGATTCTTTGGGTATAGTCCTAGTAGTGGAATTGCAGGATCAAAAGGCAGTTCTGTTTTTAGATTTTTAAGGAAACTCCATACTGTTTTCCACAGTGGCTGCACCAGCCTGCATCCCACCAACAGTGCATCAGGGTTCCCTTTTCCCCACATCCTTGCCAACACTTGTTGCTTGTTGATTTGTTCATGATTGCCATTCTGACAGGTGTGAGGTGGTAACTTATTGTGGTTTTAATTTGCATCTCCCTGATGGATAGTGATGATGAGCATTGCTTTTTTTTTTTTTAAGATTTTATTTCATTATTTTTAGAAAGAGGGGAAGGGAAGGAGGCAGAGAGGGAGAGAGACATCAATGTATGGTTGCATTTTACCTGCCTCCAGACACAGACCTGACTGGAGACCTGGTTTGCAACCTGGTTAGGAGCCCTGGCTGGGGAATCGAACTTGCCACCTTTGGGTTCACAGGACAGCGCCTTATCCACTGTGCTACCAGCCAGGGTGAGCATTCTTTCATATGCCTTTGGACCCTTTGTATATCTTCCTCAAAGAGTTGTCTGTTCAGGTCCTTTGCTCATTTCTTAATTGGGCTGTCTGTCTCCCTGGTGTTGAGTCATATTAGTTCCTTATACATTTTAGAGATCAAACCCTTCTTTGATCATTCATTGGCAAATATGTTTTCCTGTACAATTGGTTCCCTTTTAATTTTGCTGGTGTTTTCTTTAGTGGAACAGAAAATTTTCAGTTTCATAAAGTCCCATTTGTTTATTTGTTGTTGTTTGTTTTTTTTTTTTTCCTTTGCCCTTGGTGAAGTATCAGTAAACATATTTCTGTGTAGGCTATCTACAATTTGACTGCCTATATTTTTCTCCAGGACCTTGATGGTGGCACTGCTTATGGTTAAATCTTTATCCATCTTGAGTTTATTCTGGTATATGGTGTAAGTTGGTGGCCTACTTTTATCTTTTTTCATGTTGCTGTCCAGTCCTCCCAACACCACTTGTTGAAGAGACTGTTTTTACTCCATTGGATGTTCCTTCCTTTTTTATTGAATATTAATTGACCATAGAGTCCTGAGTTTATTTCTGGGCTCTCTGTTCTGTTCCATTGATCTATATGTCTACTCTTATGCCAGTAATGGATAGTTTTGATGAGAGTAGCCTTGTAGTATTGTTTGATGTCTGGTATTGTGATTCATCCCACCTTGTTCTTCTTTGTCAAGATTGCTGTGGCTATTTGTGGGTGTTTTTGGCTCCATATAAGTTTTTGAAGTAAATTTTCTATTTCTGTGAAATCTATCATTGGTATTTTCATTGGGATTGCATTTAAACTATAAATTGCTTTGGGTAGTGTGGATATTTCAATGCTGTTAATTCTTACCATCCATGATTATAGTATATGCTTGCATTCATATGTATCACCCTTAATTTCTTTCTTCAGTGTTCTTTAGTTTTCTCAGTATAGGTCTCTAACCTCCTTGGTTAAGTTTATTCCTAAGTACTTTATTTTTGTTGTTGCTGTGGTAAATGGGACTTGTTTTCTAGGGTTTTTTCCTGATGTTTCATTATTGGTATACAAAAATGCTTTTGATTTCTGGATATTGACTTTATATCCAGCTCTTGTGAGAAATTTTGTTGTTAGAGTAAGTTTTTGGTGGAGCCTAACAGGTTTTGTATGTACACTATTATATCATCTGCAAATAATGACAGTTTGAGTTCCTCCTTTCCAATTTGGATACATGGGATTCCTTTTTCTTCTCTAATAGCTATGGCTAGGAATTCCAAAACGATGTTGAACAGAAGTGTAGAAAGTGGACAGCCTCGTTTTTTTTCTGATCTCAGGGGGAAAGCTTTTAGTTTTTGCCCATTGAGTATGATATTGGCTTCAGGTTTCTCATATATGGCCATTATGATGTTGAGGTATGCTCCCTCTATTCCCATTTTGCTGAGTGTTTTTATCATAAATGGTTGCTGTACTTTATCAAATGCTTTTTCAGCATCTATTCATATGATCATATTGTTTTTGTCTTCCATTTTGTTGATGTGATTTATTAAACTTATTGATTTGTGAATGTTGTACCATCCTTATATCCCTGGGATAAAACCCACTTGGTCATGGTGTATGATCTTTTAAATGTATGGCTGGATCCGGTTGGCCAATATTTTGTTGAGAATCTTAGCATCTATGTTCATCAGAAATATTGGCCTATAATTTTCTTTCTTAGTTGTGTCTTGACCTAGTTTTGGGATTAGAATAACATTTACCTCATAGAAAGGGTTTGGGAGTCTTCCCTCTTCTTGGATTTTTTGGAATAGGTTGAGAAGAGTAGGAGTTATTTCTTTAAATATTTCATAGAATTCAGCTGTGTAGCCATCTGGTTTGGGGCTCTTGTGCTTTGTGAGATTTTGGATTACTTCTTCAACTTCACTCATTGTTATTGGCTTATTCCAGATTTTTGCTTCTTCTGGATTCAGTTTTGGTAGATTATACATTTCCAGAAATGTGTCCATTTCACCCAGATTGTCATATTTCTTGTCATATAGTTGTTTGTAGTAATTCCTGTCAATGCTTTGTATTTCTGAAGTATCAGTTTTGATTTCTCCTCTGTCAGTTCTGAGTCTATTTATTTGGGTCCTCTCTCTCTTTTTCTTGATGAGTCTGGATAAAGGCTTGTCAATTTTGATTATTTTTTCAAAGAACCAGCTCCTGGACTTGTTGATTCTTTGAACTGTATTTTGAGTCTCTAAGTTATTTAGTTCTGCTCTGATCTTGAAGATTTCCTTCCTTCTACTTGCTCTGGGCTTTGTTTGTTGTTGCTCCTCTAATTCTTGCAGCTTTATGGTTAGGTTGTTTATACAAGCTTCTTGTGACCTTTTAAGGTAGGCCTGTATTGCTATGAACTTCCCTCTGTGGAGTGCCTTAGCTGTTTCCCACAGGTTTTGGGCTGTTGTGTATTCATTGTCATTTGTTTCCAGAAACTTTTTTATTTCATCTTTGATCTCATTGTTAACCCATTCATTACTTAAACGCGTGTTATTCAGTCTCTATGCGTTAAAGGGTTTTGTTTTGTTTTTTTTTTTTTCCTCTGGAGGTTGGTTTCTAGTTTCAATCCATTGTTATCTGAGAAGATACTTGGTATGATTTTTTTTTTTTTTTTTTTTGTATTTGTGGTTTGTCTTGTGACCTATCATGTAGTCTATCTTAGAGAAATTTCCATGTGCATTTGAAAAGAATGTGTATTTTGCTTTTTTGGCGTGAAAGGTTGTGTACATATATATCAATTAGGTCCATTTCCTCTTGAGTGTTGTTCAATACCACAATATCCTTGGTGTATTATTGTTTGGAAGATCTGTCCATTGTTGATAGTGGGGTATTTAAATCCCCTACTGTTCGTATGTTGCTATTTATGTCCTTCTTGAAGTCCTCCAAGATTTCCCCTATATATTTGTGAGCTCCTATTTTGGGTGAATATATGTTTACCAGAGTTATGTCTTCTTGATGGATTGTTTTCTTATGAATTATGAAATGTCCCTCTTTATCTCTTTTTATGGCATTTATTGTAAAATCTTTTTTGTCTGAAATAAAAATTTCTATTCCAGCCTTTTTATTATGTCCATTTGCTTGATGTATATTTTTCCATCCTTTCACTTTCAAACTGTGTTGATCTTTTGTTCTGAGGTGGGTCTCTTGAAGACAGCATATATGTGGGTCATGTTTTTTTATCCATTCAGCTACCCTTTGTCTTTTTTTTTTTCTTTCAATTTTTATTGTTGTTGTATTACATCCATCCCTTTTTTTCTCCCCTCTGTCCCCCTCCCCACCCACCCTTTCCCCCCAAAGTCAATCCCACCTGTTGTCCATGTCCATGGTTCCTTTATACTAGGTTCTTGTCTAAGCTGCTCCCCTTCTTTGTCTCTGCCTCCCCCCTCCCCCCTTTGTCTTTTGATTGGCACATTTAACCCTTTTACATTTAAGCTTATTGATTGATACTCGTTTATTGCCATTTTCCCACTTTGTACCTGTGTTCCTCTCTGTCTCTCTCTGTATCTTCATTTTTGTTGAAGCATATCGTTTAGTATTTCTTGCAATGCTTGTTTGGTAGAGATATATTCTTTTAGTCTTCTTTTGTCTGGAAAACTCCTTATTTCTCCTTCCATTTGAATGAGAACCTTGCTGGTTAGAGTATTCTTGGTTGTAGGTCATGTTTCCCATTACTTGGAATATTTTTTTCCATTCCCTTCTGGCTTGTATTGTTTCTGTTGAATAATCATTTGATGACCTTATGAGAGCCCCCTTATATATTATTTGCTGTTTCTGCCTTGATGCTTTTAGGATTCTCTCTTTGTCTTTGAATTTTGCCATTTTAATTATAATGTGTCTTTGAGTCGGTCTGTTTGGATTTATTTTCTTTGGGACCCTCTGTGCTTCCTGAACTTGAGTAATGTTTTCACTCATCATGTTAGGAAAGTTTTCTATCATTGCTTTTTTTGAACAGGCTTTCCATTCCTTTCATCTCTTCTTCTGGTATCCCTGTGCCATGGATATTATTGAGTTTCATGTTGTCCTGCAGCTCTCTTAATACCTCTTCATTCTTGTTCAGCCTTTTTTCATTCTGTTTTACTTTCGTGGAATAATTTTCTCTGTTGTCCTCCAGCTTGCTTATCCCATCCCCTGCTCCCTCTAGCCTGCTGTTGATTCCTTCTATTGTATTCTTCAATTCAAAAATTGTATTCTTCATTTCCTCCTGGCTCTTACTGATAGTTTCTATGTCCTTTTTAATGCCAGTGTAGCTCTCAGTAGGTTCCTTGTAGCTTCCCTGGAACTCTTCATAGTTCCTCTGGAGCTGTTGGTAATTTTCTTTGAGCTGGCTAAGCTCATTGAGCTTCTCTATCATCATTATTTTGAATTACACATCTGATGGTTTGCTTGCCTCTGTTTCATTTAGTGATCTTTGTGGGGATTCCTCCTTTCCTTTTGGTGATGGAATATTTCTTTTTCTCCCCATTTTTAGGTTTTATTATAATCTAATTAGACTGTAATCAGCTGCCAGACTAAGGAACTGCTAGGTTACAATTGATTTAGTTGTAGTCCTATTGTTCTGTGTTCCACCACAAGGCTCAGATGCAGCTTAGGTTGACAAACTGTTTTTGTTGTAAATCAGTAATTCATCTACCTAACTCAGGCCCTACTGGGCTAGACAGAAGAGGTTCATTGTAATCCAATGTATCAGTCATCAGTTCAGGTACAGCCTGTTGAGACAGATTGAGATGTAAATCAATGAATCTGTGATCATTGCCTGGGATCAGGCAATGCATCTGTGTAAATCAATGAATCTGTGATCCTAGCGGCTAGGCTCAGGGACCAGTGGGCTAGGCAGCAAGATCCAATTGTAATCCAATGAACCTGTGTTCAGCTGCAGGGCTCAGAAGCTGTTGGGCTTTGCAGCAAGGTACAATTTTAATCCAATGAACCTGTGTTCAGCTGCAGGGCTCAGAAGCTGTTGGGCTTCACAGTAAGGTACAATTTTAATCCAATGTAATCAGCTGCCAAGACCAGAGGCCAGTGGGTGGGACAAATCAACTCAGTTGTGAATCAATGAATCCACTATTGGCCACCAGGTTTAGTTGCCACTTTGTGGGGCTGACTGTCTGACCCAGCTGCAAGTCAGAGAGTCTGCAATCAGCTGCCAGGCCCAGGCTCTGCTGAGGGAGAAGGACTGACTCAGTTACAAAGTAATGAATCTAGGATCAGCCACCAGGCTTTCTCACCACTTTGTGGGGTGGACCAACTCAGCTGTAAGCAAGAGAGTCTGCGATCAACCGCCAAGCCCAGGTGCCAACTATTGTGTCTATGCTCAGACAGGGAAGGGCAGGAGAGGTTTATTTAGGTATAAATCAAAGAATTGTGATCAGGCGCCAGGTTCAGGAGCTGCTGGGCAGGGCAGATTGCTCCCAATGGGTGGGGCTATGAGGGCCCTCCTACAGAAACCACTTGGTATAGTGCAGTCCACCAGAGGTGTGGGCGATGAGTCAGCATTGGGATCCCCACAACCACTTTCCCGCTTCTCTTCTCCAAGCCACTGCCACAAACTCTCCTCACATGTATCCAGTCCTCGCTGCCTTCCTTCCACTGGAGCCCCAGGTAGGTGGGTGCCAATGTAATGTCACTGTGGTCACCCTGGTAGGTCTCTATCTCTATGCTCTCTCAGGTCAGCCAACTTTCCTTGGCTTTCAGCCCTTCTCAGCTGGATGCTGCTCTGCTCTCCACAGTGTTGTTGGAGGCTGGGACACCCAGCTGGGGAACCTGATCCCACCCTTCTCAGGTGGATCTCCTAGCTCTGTCCCTCTGGTGTGTGCCCAGCCAGCCCTCTCATGGTTCCATGATTCCTACCAGTCATATTGTGATGCAATGTCCTTTTCTGTTTTGTCTGTGGTTATAGGACTTCTTTCCAACTGGTATTCTGTTGGTAATTCCAGTTGACTTTTTCTCCAAAAACGTATTTCAGTTGTGACCTGGGAGAAGATTGGTGTAGCTCCATTTTCTCTTTTGCCATCTTGCCAGAACTTCTGGATCTAAATTTTTGAAGAACAACTGTATATATGCTTTTGCCCCACTTCAAGATATAACATGGTTGTCATGCTGGATAAAGAGAAATCCTTCCTGAACAATTACTCCTACTCTTCCTAATCAAGATGAGTGTCCTTAATTTACCTTGTCTTCCCAGTGACTATGCCTGCTAGAACTTATGGAGGAGGAAGAAATTTTCCTCTACCCTCAGGTTCTTCTGGCTGGTCTAATAATCAAATAGAGATGATACAGATTAGCAAAAGAAAATAGCCAAATTTAATTAAGCTACTATGTATGAGTACATACACATGAGTCAGAGAACCCATGTACATGACAGATTCAAGACAAAATTGTGTACCTGACATTCTAAGTATCACCTTGGGGCTTCAGAGGAGAGGAAGGTCATGCAAGACAATGGGAACAGAAAATACTCAGTAATTAAAGGTTTGCCTTGCCCTATAGATAGGTTACAAAATGTTATCTCTGATAATATCTTATTAAGGGAAAGGCCTCTGATTCAAATTCTTTTAGATTGCTATGGGTTGGGTGGAACAGAGCAGTTTCTCTTGAGCCTGCAGAACTTAAATTGCCTTTAGTTCACAATAATCTGTTTATCACAGAGACTCATCTTGGGTGACTAATTCTGAACCCCTACAAACTCAACATGAAATGTTCTAGCATGGTTAATTACATTGATCTGACTACACCAAACCTAGCTTAAAAACTGATTAATTTAGTGAAAAAACTTTATCTCTTCATACTTTATTCAAAAACCTCTAATAATTTTATCCAGTTACTTTAGTTGGGCAATATTTTACAGTGATTAAAACATAAATATCTTGCTATTCACTTTTAACTACAGCTATATAACAACAAGAAATGAGGTAAGTGAGGAGAATTAAAATGTAACTTTGAAATTTTACTGCCTATATTTTTCTCCAGGACCTTGATGGTGGCACTGTTTTTTGTTTAAATCCTTTATCCATCTTGAGTTTATTCTGGTGTATGGTGTAAGTTGGTGGTCTAGTTTTATCTTTTTTCATGTTGCTGTCCAGTTCTCCCAACACCACTTGTTGAAGAGACTGTTTTTACTCCATTTGATATTCCTTCCCTTTTTATTGAATATTAATTGACCATAGAGTCCTGGGTTAATTTCTGGGCTCTGTATTCTGTTCCATTGATCTATATGTCTATACTTATGCCAGTACCAGATAGTTTTGGTGACAGTAGCCTTGGAGTATTGTTTGATGTCTAGTATTGTGATTCCTCCTACCTTGTTCTTCTTTCTCAAGATTGCTGTGGCTATTCCTGTGTGTTTTTGGCTCCGTATAAACTTTTGAAATATGTTTTCTATTTCTGTGAAGTCTGTCATTGGTATTTTAATTGGGATTTCATTGAATCTATAGATTGCATTGGGTAGTATGGACATTTTAATGATGTTATTTTTCCCATCCATGAACATGGTATATGCTTCCATTTATTTGTATCTTCCTTAATTTCTTTATTCAATGTTCCATAGCTTTCTGAGTACAGGTCTTTTACTTCCTTAGTTAAGTTTATTCCTAGGTACTTTATTTTTCTTTGCACTGTTGGTGGGAATGCAGGCTGGTGCAGCCACTATGGAAAACAGTATGGAGTTTCCTTAGAAAACTAAAAATGGAACTGCCTTTTGATCCAGCAATTCCACTACTAGGACTATACCCAAAGAACCCTGAAATATCAATTCAGAAGAACCTATGTACCCCTATGTTCATAGCAGCACTATTTACAGTAGCAAAGTGCTGGGAACAGCCTAAGTGCCCATCAGTGGAGGATTGGATCAAAAAAAATTTGGTACATTTACACAATGGAATACTACACAGCAGAAAGAAAGAAGGAACTCCTAACCTTTGCAACAACATGGATGGAACTAGAAAGTATTATGCTTAGTGAAATAAGCCAGTCAGTGAAGGACAAATACCATATGATCTCACTTATAACAGGACAATAATGAACAAAACTAACAAGCAAAACAGAACCAGATATATAAATACAGTGAATAGGCCTTCAGTGGGCAGGGGGAAGGGGGTTGGGGGAAGGGGGGAGGAAGAGGCAAGGAAGGGAAGCAGTTTAGACAAGAACCTAGTATGAAAGAACCATGGACATGGACAACATGTGGGGTTAACTTTGTGGGGGAGTGGGGGAGTCGGAAGAGGACAGAGGGAAGCAAAAAGGGATGGATGTAATATAACAACAATAAAATTAAGTTAAAAAAAATAAAATGTAACTTTGAGTTGATAAGTAATAACCACCCAGTAATGAGTTGTGATTTATCTTCTTTAGGATGCCAGTTCTTATTTCCTAGACAAGTTTAAGCTCTAAAGGGTAAATGCTTTTACTCTATTTCTTTGCTAACATTTTTGACTGCCTCTGACTGTCTTTTGAGGCATTTTCCCTATAACAAAAAGATAAAATTATGTTTTCTCAACTATTAAATTTTCTTTGGGTCTGAAATTTGAAAGAGAATCATATCTGGGAATAGGAGCTCCTGAGATCTATTTCCAATTGCATTTCTGGTTATGTAACTTAAGACAAATCATTTACACTCTTTTATATTTTCATTTACAATGTGCTCATGCACTGTAGCCTCTGTCTTCAAAGTACAGGCAGTGAGAGATTTCCAACTAAAGAGTATAAAAATTGAAAATTAATTATGTCACCAGAGACACAGACAGATTTCTAGATGCAAAGACTAAACTAGATCTTTGGGTCTCCACAGAACACAACACTGAGTTTATATGGATGCTGCAACCCTCTGAACTTGCCCATTGGTTCTCCACTCCTTGAGCTTATAGTAGAGACAGAGAATAATGTAGCAACAATCAGCAATAAATATGGTCTTTCCTAAAACTGTCAATAAATGAGAGGGAACCAAAACAAACCCTGAAATTTATTTATTAAAAATTGTATATTTATTCTCACATGTTTTAACTTCAGTCACCTTCAACACACTCTCCATTTGATACAATATATCTATCGAGATGTTTCCCCATGCTCGAAGCAGTTTTTAATGTTGATTTATTTTATTGTTGTTCAATTGCAGTTGTCCCCATGCTCAAAATAGTTTTTAATGTTGATTTATTTTATTTTATTGTTGTTCAGTTGCAGTTGTCCCAATTTTTGCTTCGTTGCTTGCTCTCCTCTGCACTCCTCACACCCCTGCTCCTATAGTCAATCCTCACCACATTGTCCATGTCCATGAGTCCTTTATACTTGTTCCTTGACTAGATCCTTCCCTTTCTTTCACCCATTATCCACCTCCCTCTTCCCCTCTGATCACTATCAGTTTGTTCCTTAGTTCCATATCCATAGTTCTATTTCACTCATTTGTTTGTTTTGTTCATTAGGTTCCACTTATAGTGAGACCATCAAAAAAGAGGACCCAAATAAATAAAACTTATTTTGATGCCTTTTAGTACTTCTGCAGGTTTTGTTTTTTTTAATTTATCTTTTCCACATCAGCAAAACATTTCCCTTTGAGGACTATTTTCATCTGGGGAAACAAACAAAACATGTTGCTTGAGGTGAGATTGGGTGAATAGAGAGGGTGGGTCATGCTATTTTTGGTCAAAAACTACTGAACACTCAGCACAGTGTGGGCACATGTGCTTGTAAATCACCCGCTGTGAAAGGGGCAAAGGCATTAAAGGAGTCTTTAAACAAAATTCACTAAATATGAACAAAGCTTCTCTATCACAGCAATGCCTGCTGGTACATAGATATGTATGGGTTCCTAGAAGACTCAGAAGGGGAAGCCTATACTACAGGGGGCCTGCCCTCCAGAAGATAATTCCATTTTTTATTTCCTCTGGTATACTGACTTATTTGAATGTGTCTCAAAAGAACAGAATATTTGCCACCTTGCTTTGCTCATTGGCAGGGTGCACACATATCTTATTCCTGTATATCTATAAATGGTCAGTCAGACAGACAGATATACTGTAGGCAACAGGCACACTCAAAAAAAAAAAAACCAACAACAACAACAACAAATAGAGGTTATTTTTGCTGCTTATGAAGCAATCTTATTTTCTGTGGCTTAATTATAGCTTATAAAAGCATGGCCATAAAATATATGTTTGAGTAAAGGAACAAAACACGATGAGAGACCCAAGTCCTTCCTAACAGATGTACAGTGCACTGTTCACCTAATGGTCAACATTTTTAGCACTTATGATAAATGCTTTGCTCAAATTATCCTACTTCATTCTCATAAAATCCATACTAAGCAGGTAATATTATCAGCCTTATTTTATAGGTGAGGAAAATAAATCTAAGCTACATGAGGAAACTTGATTGAGACAAACCAGCTAGCTGAACCAGGGCAAATTGACTCCACACACTGTCTCCTTAACCACACTATTACCTTCTATCTGTTCTTTGTTTTTTATCCCCCTTTCCCTAGCTTGGGTCTTGATACATTTTTTTTTTTCCTGTGAAATGCCAGCTAGTAAATACTTAGACTTTTAACTACATGGTCTCTGTTGAAACTACTCAACTCTGCTGTTATAAATTAAAATCAGCCATACACATGAAAACAAATGGATATTAATATGTTAGAGTTACCTTTATTTGTGTAAACTAAAATTTGAATTTGTTATAATTTTCTGTATTAAAATCCATTGTACTCTTTTTTTCTTACTGTTTAAAAGTATAAAAACATTATTTAGCTCATGAGCTCTATAAAAATGGACAGGTTGCCAATGTGACCCAAACACTACTTTGTTGGTCACTGAATTAGGAAATGCATAAGTGAGCTCCATAATACACACTTATAATTCTTTTTGGGCCCCTTCATCCCTGAAACTTCCATTCTTACTCCTACGCTAATGATGCCATTTGGGTTGGATACCAAAGACATTTCTCAACGCTCCTTCTCTGACCAGTCTTACCTTTTTGACACACAATCCTTTAGTTTCTTAAATAAATACCCCCCACACACATCAGTAACATTAGGAAACAGCTAAAACCTTTGATAATGAACTTTTTAAAGAATTTTTATGATTTTCTGTGGGATAGTAACTCTATAAATGGGATGATCAGAAGAGAGAAAATGGACCTCTTATTCCAACACTGTGCTCTAATATCTGACATCACCATAGCCAAGCTGTCATCACTCTGTCATTAGTGCTCTTTGAGGCTCTTCAATGTTATTAGAATCGCAATATATTGAGCATAAAGAAGTTTTATTCAGTTTCAATAATGCCATTCATATACCTTATGAATTGTTATTTTGTTTTTATAATGATTTATATCCCTATCATTTCCATGGTTAAAGGTTATGAATAATGGACATGCAAATTGTGATAAACTGGATGGTAACACTGTCTACGTCACTCATTATATTATGAAGATCTACATATTTTAGCTTTGCATACTTTATCCTTCTACAATGGATGACAGTGATTTAGGTTTCTCAGTGAACTCCAGGGTTAGCCAAAGTATTCTTTTGCCCCTAGTGAGTACAAGGATCTAACCTTTATTGATTGCTTTCTTAGACTATCTAAGAGATTCTATCAATATATTAACTTAATTTTATGTAATTTTTGAAAGTGTTATATTAGAATTTTAATTTTATAGATTAAAAATTAAACTTGGAGAGCTAAGCAGGTAATAAAGCCAGATTCTATCTCATTTTTTTTCTATCTCATTTTTGTTGTTGTTTTCCCCATATCTATTTGAGTCCAAAATCTATGCTCTTCTCTGCCATCATGCTGTCCTGTATCCCTCAGAACTTGGATTGATACCAATAAATATATTCTTATTTATAGACAGATAATAAGGTATTTTTACAGACCAACTCCCATAAATATGTTCCTGAAGTTTATTTGGACAAAAATGTGAATATTTCCTCAGAAGATTGATTTATGGTTTAAAAGCTGGAGGGTTTTTAACCTATGCATTCCTGTAGTCCACCAATAGTTTCCCTTTTTTCTATGTAGGCAAAGTTTTCTAAGAAATTATAAATAATCAAAAACCTCATGCAGCAACTATATCCTGCCAAATGCTTATTTTAATTAGAGGAAGTGAGTGGTAATGCATTCCTTACACTATATAAGCATATCATGTCTTGATTTTAAGTTAACTTCAACTGGGTACTTAGAATTTCCTCTTATGGATCACCAAAGATTCCATATAAATAAGATTGTTGAGAAAGTGGAATATACTGCAAAGTTTTCCTTGGCCTTAGAAACTGGCAAGAGTTTTAAAGGATGCTTCCTTAGTTTAGACTTCTACAATTAGCATTCTTAAACCAGCAGAAAGTTCTCTTTAAGGACTTTTCTTGAGGCTTGTTGAGACTACAATCAGACAAATACCATATGATCTCACCTAATATAGAAACCTATTGAACAAAACAAACAAATGAGCAAAATAGAACCAGATATATGGAAACAAGGAACAGACTGACAGTGACCAGAGGAGAGAGAGAGGAGAAGAAAGGGGCAAAAAATGAGAAGGGTCTAGTAAAGGGACATGTATAAATGACCCATGGACATGGACAAGAGGGTAGATTGACTGTGGGAAAGGGACAGGGATGGATGGGGTAGGGGAGAGCAATGAGAAAATGGGATAACTAATAGAACAACAATTTAAAAATAAATTAAAAGAGAACACAATCATACTCTACTTGTAGATAACATGATCTACATGTAAAAATTTAAGGAATCCATTAAAAATCTGTTAGAATTAGTAAATGAGTTCTGCAAGGTTATAGGATATGAGATTAATATGCAAAAATGTATTTCTGTACTAGCAATAAACAGTCCAAAAATGAAATTAAGAGAGCAATTTCAGTTGTAATAGCATCAAAAATAAACAATACTTAGGAGTAAATTGCACTAAAACTGGTACAAGGTTTTTACATTGAAGACTACAAAATACCATTGAAAGAAATAAAAGACTAAAATAAATGAAAATGCACTCCATACTTCTGGATTGAAAGACTTAACATTTTAAGATATCAGTACTCCTAAAACTTGATCTACACATTCAATACAATATCAAAATCCCACTTGCATTTTATATAAAAATTAATAAAGTTATGCTAAAATTCATATAGAAAATAAAGGGCACAAAAGAGTCAAAATAATCTGGATAAAGAAAAATGAAGTTAAAGAAGCCATAGGTCCCTATTTCAAAATTTACTACAAAATTGCAGCAATGGAGAGTATGTGGTGCAGGCATAAGGATGGAATAGAATCAATAGAATAGAAATAACAGTCCAGATATAAACATTCTTATATATGGTTAATTGACTTTCAACAAAGTGTTCAGATAATTTATTAGAAAGATAATAGTTTTTTTCAACAAATAGTACTGGGAAACTGGATATTCACAAGCCAAAGGATAAAGGTGAATCCTTGCATTCTTAATCATATATAAAAACTCAAATGGGTCAAACATCAATGCAAGAATTAAAACCATAAAACTCTTGGGAGAAAACATAGCTGCAAATGGCTGTGACCCCGAATTAAGCAATTTTTAACAATACCCAAAACAAAAGCAACAAAATAAAAGGTAGGTAAATGGAACTTCATCAAAATTAAAAACTTCTGTGTATTGAAGAAGTGAGAAGATGACTGAAGAATGGGAGAAAATATTCACAAATCATTTATTTCATAAAGAATTTTATCCAGATTATAAGAGCTTTCTCAATTCAGTAGCATAAAGGTTGATTACCCAATATAAAAATTGGCAAGTGAGCTAAATAGAGTTTTCAAAGATGTTCAAATAGCCAATAAGCACATTAAAAGATGCTCAACATCGTCATCAGAGAAATGCAGATCAATACCACAATGAGATAGCACTTTATACCAGCTAGAATGGCTATAATTAAAAAAAAAATAGCAAATATTGGTAAACATCTAGAGATATATTGAAACCATCACACAATTTTTTTTTTGAAAATGTAAAATGGCACAGAAGTTTTGGAAATAAGTTTGAAAGTTCTTGAAAGTTAAAACATATAGTTACCCTATAACCCAGAAATTCTACACACACATATATGTGTGTGTGTGTGTGTGTGTGTGTGTGTATACTCAAGAAAAATTAGCACATATGTCCAAAACAAACACAGGTACACAAGTGTTCATAATAGTATTATTCATAATAGAAAAAAGTAGAAACAAGTCAAATGTTCATCAATAGGTGAAAAAATGTTTAGTTCTGCACATATAATAATCCAATGAAGGTGTTGGTCTTCTCTATAACAATTCAGGCACACTAGTACCTTTCACTTTGTTTTAGCATCATCTAGGACCCCAAAATCATCTGTATCCAGATGACAAAAGGTAAGAGAGAACAAGCAGAGAAGACATGTTTGCTTTTTCATTCCTTTGGCCCGGTTTTTAAAAACATTTTATTTATTATTTTTCAGAGGGAGAGGGAGGGAGAGAAGCAGAGAGGGAGAGAGACATCAATGTATGGTTGCCTTTCACCTGCCTCCAGCTATGGACCTCGCTGGAGACCTGGCTTGCAACCTGGTTGTGTTGCAAGCTGGGAATTGAACCAGCCAACTTTGGGTTCACAGGCTGGCACCTTACCCACTGTGCCACCAACCAGGGCTCCTTTGGCCCAGCTTTATTTCTTCAATTGGCAATAACTCATCCCAGGGCCCCATCTAGATGCCAGAGTAGCTTGGAAATATAGTTTCCAATTGGGTAGTTACTCCCACGTGATAATTGTATGCAGTGGAAAATTTTAATCTTGCTGAAACTAAAAAGGAAATTTACTGACTTACATAATAAAATGTATTAGAATAAATCTCACTTTAGGAATGGCTGGATCTCAGGTAGGTATGTTCCTGCAATAAAATAAAGACTCAATGTCTATCATTTTCATTCTGATTATCTCTGCATTAGATTCATTTTGATATGCATTGTCTTCCCAATACTCACTATCCTGGAATGGTAGAGATCCATTTTAGAAACCCATTTTAAAAAATCAAGATCCATACCAATCTCTGTAAATGACTCTAATTTATTTGGTGTGTATCACATGACCAACCTTTATTTAATTATTTTTTCTGTGGTAATGAAATGCTTTGATTGACCAGGTCTGGCTCATGTGTGTACCCCAATAGCAAGAAAGGGGGAAGTCCTTGGATTGACAATTTTAGTAGATAAACATTTTATTATTTTTTAGTCATAAAAATAAAAGGGGTTTATTACTGGGAAAAAAGGGAAAATCATGTGGGCAAATATAAATATGTATCCACTTTAGGTAGATATTTGGAAATAGTATAAGAGATTTTGAGCAAGACTGACTTGAACCTGTCTCTTAAACCTAATAAAAATCAAAGCTGTGACTTTCAAAGTGTACAACTTTCAACATGTATAAGCCTACAAAGCAAACCATGGAAAGGTTTTAATGGTTCACAAGAGAAAAAGACCATGTAGACTAATTCTAAGGACATTACTATGGATTCTGACTCAGAGACAATGGTCATTGGCTCTTCTACATAACAGTGGTCTCCAAAGTGGTGTATGAAATAATTCTCAAAGGTGTGAGAAAAAAAAAATCTTTGTTTGTAATTTACAGGATGTTATCAACATGTATAATTTTATAAAAACTAAACTATTAAATAATGGAATCTCTTTAGTATAGCTATAATGAGTGACTCAGAAACCATATTGTATTTTACAAAGATTCTTTGATTATCTTGTGATAAAATATTTAAGGAGTTGTAAAACTGAAAGATGCATTAGGTATTTTTCTTTTACTAAAAGATGAGTGTTGTAACTATGCTGACTTTTATTCTGATGACCAAAGGCTCTCAGTAATGTGTCACCTAGAATATACTCTAAAAGTGATAAACAACAATACCTTCAAAAATGATATTTTAATAATATCCACACTATGGAAAGATGATCATATGCAAAAAAATTGATAGGTACAAAATAGGGGTTTATTAAGAATAGTGTAGGAAATGGAGAAGCCAAAGAATGTATTATATATGTGGCCCATGGACATGAAATAAGGGGGAAATTTCTGGAGGAAATTGGGGTACTGGGCACAGGGGGACATTGGGGGGGGAAAGTGTTATAATTGTAATAGGATAATCAATAAAATATATTAAAATATTTAAACGTATCTTCAATATTATGTGACTTTATAGCTTAAACTATGTATATAGCATCTATAAAAACAAAGCACATGTTTGTGCCTTAAAAAATTTGAATACACAATAGAAAAAATACACAAGGCAAATTATTCACATAAAAGGAAAAACAGTTTTTAAGTGTAAACAAATACTCTCTCTTTCATTTAATAAGGTACTAAAATTAAAACTACACTGAGATAGCATTTTTCATATATGCTGACAACTAAATCTGTTAGGTTGGTATGGAGATATAGGGACTCAAATTTCTAATGCCAGATATGTGTTGGAATTATGGGGGTGGGGAACACTTTGTAAAGTATATAACCACTAAGCTGTACCCCTGAAGGTAATACAAAAATAATATTTAATGTTAACTTTAATTGCAAAAGAAAGTTAATGAAATAAAATTTCTAGTGACTGCAAAATGGCATAATACCCAAGGAGGGATTTTTGACTATCTTACAAAATTACATGTTTTCATTTTGAAATTTAGCAATCCATTTTCTACAAATCTACCTTGAAGGTACAATTCCAGCAATTTAAAGCATATGCACAAGGTTATTCATTGAAGCATTATTTGTAATAATAAAAAAATGGAAACAACCTAGCAGTCATCTATTCATAAGGGACTGGTTAAATAGACTATTATACATTCATACAGTAATGTGTATGCAATCATTAACATAAAAGGAAGAGGGTTTGCTCTTCCTGTAAAAAAAATACCAGGATTGAAAGACTAAATAGAAACTTGTCCTAACTTAATAAAAAAAGAGGGGAGGAGGGAGAGTGAAATGTAGATAATAGAGATAAGAGCAAGTATTCCTCTCGAGTATATATTTTTATATACTGTAGACTTTTTACAATACAAATGTTAATAAAATTTAAAAATAGAAAATATAAACAGTCAAACAAAATAGAAAACAAATGACCATAAATGTATATCAAACATACTATACAGATAAAATAATTATTTAAAGTATTTTTAACACAGCACTCTGACTGTACATCTGCATTAATTGTGTACACTCCAAAGAGAAAAAGAACTGCAAAAAAGTGCAGTAGGTATCTTGTTATAATATTAATTGTAATTTTTGAATTCATTTAGGTATACTGTATAATAAAGTCGATAAGTGTACATGCATGTATGTATAAATGTGCTTAGGCATCAGTATTTTCCAAGTAAGAAAAAAAAAGATGCAAGAGAAATTTTACAATGAAGTGAACAGAAAACTGTTATGGAAAACAGTATGGAGGTCTCTAAAATACTTAAAAAACAACAAGTGTTGGTGAGGATGTGGGGCAAAGGGAACCTTCATACACTGTTGCTGGGAATGCAGGCTGGTGCAGCCACTGTGGAAAACAGTATGGGGTTCCCTTAAAAAACTAAAAATGGAACTGCCTTTTGATCCAGCAATTCCACTACTTGGACTATACCCAAAGAATCCTGAAACACCAATTCATAAGAACCTATGCACACCTATGTTCATAGCGGCACTATTTATAATAGCCAAGTGCTGGAAATAGCCTAAGTGCCCATCAGTGGATGATTGGATCAAAAAACTTTGGTACATTTACACAATGGAATACTATACATCAGAAAGAAAGAAGGAACTCCTACCCTTTGCAACAACATGGATGGAACTGGAGAGTATTATGCTTAGTGAAATAAGCCAGTCATTGAAGGGCAAATACCATATGATCTCACCCATTACGGGACAATAATGAACAAAACTAACAACAAGCAAAACAGAACCAAATATGTAAATACAGTGAATAGGCCTTCAGTGGTCAGGGGGAAGGGGGTTTGGGGGAGGGGGGAGGCAGAGGCAAGGAAGTGGAGCAGTTTAGACAAGAACCTAGTATAAAGGAACCATGGACATGGACAACAGGTGGGATTGACTTTGGGGGGAATGGGTGGGTGGGGAGGGGGACAGAGGGGAGCAAAAAGGGGATGGATATAATACAACAACAATAAAATTTTTAAAAAAGCTTAAAAATAGAATTACCACATGATCCAGATATCCCACTTATGGATATACGTAGAGAAGAATTGCAAGCAGGATCTCAAATGTAAATTTCATATGCATGTTCATAACCACATTATTATTTTTAAATTTTATTGTGCTCTTGGGGTGGCCTTTATGGTGTCAACTTGGGATTTCTGGCTGTGTTTTGGATTGGTTTTATTTGTTGCTCCTTTCCCTCCAGTTGGCTGATTGAGAGACACTCCTTCTATCCCATCTCATATACTGTTTTTGAGTTTCTCCTTAAGGATTAATAGTTCATGTAGCTCTAGGTTAGCTCAGGTGCTTGAGATTAGCAGCAATCCATTTCCTGTGTCTGCCTTTTTATCTTGGTCAAGTCTCTATTGTTTACATTCTAGCTGTGTGGTCTTGGATTGGCAGGGCCTATGGCTGTCACAGTCAGGTCTACTTCTGAGTGCCAGTCCTCAGGTAGGCTGAGCCTCTAATAGCCTAGCTGGGTTTCTATACTGTCAATGTTTCGGGGATCTTCCTTCTCTCACTGGTTCTGTGTGAAGGCCTGCAGGGAACTTCTGTGGTGTCTTTGGCTGCTCCTCCCCCTCCAGCTCCTTGAGGAGGTTCCTGCCTGTGATGAGCATGTGGCTCCAATGAGGGGTGGCCTGGAACCTTGCTGGCTTCTGTGATGGCTGGCCCTACCCCTGCAGCCTCCAGAGGAGGTAGCCCCTGTCCATAAACAGTGCCTGGCTCCCTGGGGTACACCCTGGTCACCTGCCAACAAAGGCTAACCCTCCATGCAGTCCAGCTCTTTGAGGAGTTTTTCAGTGCTACCTCTGATGCATGCCTGGCTCCCCAGGGGGTCCACAGTTCAGTTCTCATGTGAATGTTGCTTCCCCCCTCCCAGCTCCTCAAGGAAGCCTTTGTCACCTGCAATGGGCATGCCAGTTGCACCAGCAGCAATTTCCTGGTGGACAGTTTTGAGTTTTCATGTGAGCCTGTGTACCAGTGTGGGTGCGTGGGTTTGGGCCTCCCTTATATCCAGGCCTTGAGCTGCTCTCTCCCCAGGTTGTGCAGCAGCACATTTTTTGGCCCTCTCACTTCCTGGCCATTGTAGTTCCAAGCTCCTGTGCTCCTGCTCCTGGTCCCTGAGGGTCTCTCCTCCTCCACCTCTGGCCCTGGGAGGTGCTTCCTCTCTCTCAGCCTCCATAGCAAGGCTCTCACACAGTTCCTCCCCTGCAGTAGTTGAATTCCTCATTCCCTCTGGGTTTTGCATTCATCGGCCAACTTCACTGCTCAGATTTTCAAGATGGATGGATTTTGATGACATTATATGATGAGTAAAATTAGACACACCCCCCACACAAAACAAATACTGTATTATTCTATTTATGTAAAATATCTATAGTAGTCAAAATCACAGAAACAGAAAGGAATGTTTGCCAGGTGCTTCAGAGAGAAGAAAACTGGAGGATGTTTTTCAATAGATATAGAGTTTCAGCTTAGCAAAATGAAGGTCAAGAGTAATTATACAACAATGTAATTGCAGTTAACACACCTGAACTGTGCAGTTAAATATGATTAAAAGGGTAAATTTTTGTTTTTTGCACAACTAAATTTTTAAATAAAGTATCTTCTCATAACTTTAAGATGGTTCTCCCTATCTCTGACTACAGACAGTAATATAATTGAAGTAACAGCATCCAGATTCATTAACACATCTAGTTCATTTCTAAAGTCAATTCCCCCATTAAAGAAATCAAGGTTCCTTTGAGAAATTGTGATTGTAGGTATGAAGCAGGTGGAGTGCAAGAAGAGTCTGAGACATCTTGTTCCATAGAGCAAAAAAGAGGAACTGTAAATCTAATAGGGACATATTGCCCCACAATGATACAAGATCCAGCTTGGAGAACTCTCAGTGACCACATATGAAACAATTTGAACATTACAGTTATTCAACTGTAACACACTGAATAAATTAATTGTAACACTGAATATTAGGATTCATTAACCCTGGCTGGTGTGGCTCAATGGATTGAGTGCTGGCCTGCAAACCAAAAGGTCACCAGTTTGATTTACAGTCAAGGCACATGTCTATGTTGTGGACCAGATTCCCAATTGGGGGTGTGTGAGAGGCAACCAACATTGATGTTTCTCTCCTTTTTTTCATCCCTTCCCACCTCTCTAAAAATAAATGAATATAATCTTTTAAAAGAAAGAAATAAAGGAAACATTGGATAAGAGGGCAGCTCCTCTTTATAGAATAAATGATAGATTGAAAAAAACTACTATTTGGTAAATTCCAAAGTAATAATTGATTCACAGAAGGATCCTTGATGAATGTTGAAACAATTAGGTGAAAAGTTGTTGTAAAAAAAAAAAAATACTAGTGTCCCTATTGGCTCTGTGAAAGTGCACCTATGAGAAACTAACTTTACTAAAGCAGGAGTTGACTGTCACCACTTTAAGCAAGAGATCAAACTAGTACCACTAGTATAGGTGCAACCAGACATAATGTGAATACCAGTATCATGAAAATTGAACAATATTACCTTTGAAATAGCCTGCTAAATATTTAATCTTCATATAATTAAACTTGTAGAGATCCCTAATTTGTAATTTATAAGTACACAAAATTTTTACAGTTAAACAATACCAGAAAAAAACAATCAGACAAATCCATAATTCAAAGACATTCTACAGGACAAGGAGTCCTGGACCCTTAAAAAAGAAATTAGAGGATCCAAGATGGCAGAGAAGTAAGGGGAAGCTACAACTTAATTGCAGAGATATCATTTAGAATAACCAACTTAACACTAGCTGGAGAGAAGCCTCATAATCGTAAACAGAACAGAGGAGGCCACTTCATCACAAAGTGACTTGAGGAAGTGTGGAGACTCAAGAGGGTTGGCTGGGTTCTCACAGGTGGCAGCTGAAGGGAAAAAGAAACATCTCATCAGCCAGGGGTTACCCCTAAGAATGGTTGAGTCTAAACCCATAGTTGGACTTCCCTGCCTACAACAACAGAATTAAGAATAAGACAGCATCCAGCTAAGAAAAGCAGAGCCATGTTTTTGGATTTTGTTTGTTTGTTTTCCTCAGCCTCAGAGAGATAGCTAGAAACACAGATAGTTTTTAAAGGGACCACACATGAAATTACATTGGCGCTAACTTCCCCTGGACTCCAGCAGAAAAAATGGACTAGTCCCCAGTGTACTAAAGACCCTTAACAGAGTTTGGGACTATGGCTTTGAAGAGAAAATTGAGGGAGTAGCTGATGGGGTTCCATTGCTGACTCACCCACTATACCACAGACAAACCACTCTCCTCCAAGTTGTGTCAGCCTAAGGGAAAGCAACAGCCTACCTGCAGGAATTGCTCTATCCCATCCAGCAGTGCTTAAGCCTGAATGCTGATCACAATTTAATTAGATTAATAACTGAAGGAAACAGACAAAGACAATGGACCTCTGGTAGTCTCAAACAGTCTGCCTAGACTCAGATAGGGACCTGAAATGATGTCACCAGACGCAAATACAGGAAGCAAAGAAAGTACACCTCTATAGCACTATAAAAGATGTGGTAGACAGAGGGCCTCTTAATCAGCCAGCTAGAGAGAAGGACCCACCAAGAGAAACACAACAACAACCAAACCCCAAGTATAACCAGACAGCCCAAATAAATGTCATAAAGGGTATCCCAAGAGTATAAAGTTCAGGAGATCAAGGATACTATACCACTGAAACTCACAGGTTTCCTACCACAAAAGATCATACTACAAAGACAGGAAGTCAAAGAAGATCAGTATAAGGAGAAACAAACAAGAGTCACCAAAAATGGGAAGACAAAAACAAAACAAAACAAAACAATCTCTCATTGAAAGGAAATAGAGAACTCCCAAAAAGATTGTAAAATGAAACAGAGGCATGCAAACTATCAGACATGGAATTCAAAATAATGATCATACAGAGGCTCAATGAGCTAATTGAACTCAGAAAACTACAAAGAACTCTAGGGAAACTACAAAGGACTCCAAGGAATCTACAAGGAGCTCACTGAGAACTACACCACCATTAAAAAGGACTTAAAAACTATCTATAAGAGCCAGGAGGAAATCAAGAATACAATTTCTGAATTAACACAGTAAAAGGAATAAAAAGCAGGCTAGATGAAGCAGAGGATCAGATCACTGAGCCAGATGACAACATAGAAAATAATCCCTAAACAGTGCAACAAGAACAACAACAGCAAAGACTAAAAGAGTGAAGAGTTGTTAAGAGGGACACAGGAAAACATGAAACATAATAATATCCAAATCATAGGGATATCAGACGGAGAAGAAGAGGAGCAAGGAATAGAAAACTTATTTGAAAAAGTAATGACAGAAAAGTTCCCTAAATTGAAGAGAGAAAAAGTCACACAGGTCCAGGAAGCATAGACGACCCCAATAAATGTGAATCTAAACAGGCCAACTCCAAGACACATCATAATTAAAATGGTAAATTTCAAAGACAAAGAGACAATCCTTTGGGTAGTATGGATGTTTTAATGAGGTTGATTCTTCCCATCCATGAACATGTTATATGCTTCCATGTATTTGTATCTTCCTTGATTTCTTTCTTCATTGTTCTGTAGTTTTCTGAGCACAGGTCTTTTACCTCCTTAGTTAAGTTGATTCCTAGGTACTTTATTTTTCTGGTTGCTATGGTAAATGGAATTTGTTTTTTCACTTCTATTTCAGTTGTTTCATTATTGGTATACAAAAATACTTTTGATTTCTGGATATTGACTTTATACCCAGCTATTTTGCAAAATTTGCATATTAGGTTGAGTAAGTTTTTGGTGGAGCCCATAGGGTTTTGTATGTACACTATCATATCATCTGCAAATGACAGTTGGACTTCCTCCTTTCCTATTTGGATACCTTTGATTCCTTTTTCTTCTCTGATGGCTATAGCTAGAACTTCCAAGACAATGTTGAATAGAAGTGGAGAAAGTGGGCAGCCTTGTCTCGTTCCTGATCTTAGGGGGAAAGCTTTCAGCTTTTGTCCTTTAAGTATGATGTTGGCTTCAGGTTTCTCATAGATGGCCTTTATGATGTTGAGGTATGCTCCCTCTATTCCCATTTTGCTGAGGGTTTTTATCATAAGTGGTTGCTGTACTTTATCAAATGCTTTTTTAGCATCTATTGACATGATCATATGGTTTTTATCTTTCAATTTGTTGATGTGGTGTATTACATTTATTGATTTACAAATGTTATACCATCCTTGCATCCCTGGGATGAAACCCACTTGATCATGGTGTATGATCTTTGTAATATACTGCTGAATCTGATTGGCCAATATTTTGTTGAGAATTTTAGCATCTATGTTCATCAGAGTTATTGGCCTGTAGCTTTCTTTCTTAGTTGGATCTTGCCCTGGTTTTGGGATTAGAATAATATTGGCCTCATACAAAGAGTTTGGGAGTCTTCCCTCTTCCTGATTTTTTTGGTATAGTTTGAGGAGGATAGGAGTTAGTTCTTCTTTAAATGTTTGGTAAAATTCACCTGTGTAGCCATCTGGTCCAGGGCTTTTGTGCTTTGGGAGATTTTGGATTACTTCTTTAATTTCACTAGTAGTTATTAGCCTATTCAGGCTTTCTGCTTCTTCTGGGTTCAGTGTTGGTAGATTATACCTTTCCAGAAATGTGTCCATTTCATCCAGGTTGTCATATTTTTTGTCATACAATTGTTTGTATTAATTTCTTACAATCTTTTGTATTTCTGAGGTATCAGTTGTGATTTCTCCTCTTTCAGTTCTGATTGTTTATTTGTATCCTCTCACTCTTTTTCTTGATAAGTCTAGATAAAGCCTGTCAATTTTGTTTATTTTTTCAAAGAACCAGCTCCTGGACCTGTTGATTCTTCAAATTGTAGTTTGTATCTCTGAGTTATTTAGTTCTGCTCTGATCTTGATGATTTCTTTCCTTTTACTTGCTCTGGGCTTTGTTTGTTGTTGCTCCTCTAGTTCTTTCATCTTTATGGTTAGGTTGTTTTTATAAACTTCTTGTCACCTTTTTAGGAAGGCCTGTATTGCCATAAATTTTCATCTGAGCACTGCATTTGCTTTATCCCATAGGTTTTGGGCTGTTGTGTGTTCATTGTCATTTGTTTCCAGGAACATTTTGATTTCATCTTTGATCTCATTGTTAACCCATTCATTGCTTAAAAGCATGTTATTCAGTCTCCATGAGTTAGAGAATTTTGGGGTTTTTCCCTTGAGATTGGTTTCTAGTTTCAAGCCATTGTGATCTGAGAAGATACTGTGTATGATTTCAATTTTCCTGTATTTGTGGAGGCTTGTCTTGTGTCCTATCATGTGGTCTATCTTAGAGAATGAATGACCCATGTGCATTTGAAAAGAATGTGTATTTTGCTAATTTGGGCTAAAAGACTCTGTATACATCAGTTAGGTCCATTTCCTGTAGAGTGTTGTTCAATGCCACAACATCTTTGTGGATTTTTTGATTGGTAAGTTTGTCCATTGTTGATAGTGGGGTATTTAAATCCCCTACTATTAGTGTGTTGCTGTCTATATCTTTCTTAAAGTCTTCCAAGATTTTCCTTCTATATTCTGGAGCTCCTATATTGGGTGTGTATATGTTTACTAGAGTTATTTCTTCTTGATGGATTGTTCCCTTAAGCATTATGAAATGTCCATCTTTGTCCCTTTTTATGGCCTTCATTGTAAAATCTATTTTGTCTGAAATATGTATTGCTACTCCAGCCTTCTTTTCATGCCCATTTGCTTGATATATATTTTTCCATCCCTTCACTCTCAATCTGTGTCAATCTTTTGTTCTGAGGTGGGTGTCTTGAAGACAGCATATATGTGGGTCATGTTTTCTTATCTATTCAGCTACCCTATGTCTTTTGATTGGCACATTTTATCCATTTCCATTTAAGGTTATTATTGATCAATCACTTTGTGCCTGTATTCCTCTTTGGTTTTCTCTGTTTCTTCATTTTATTTATTTATTTATTTTTAAAGCAGACCCTTTAGCATTTCTTGCAATTCTAGTTTGGTGGAGATGTATTCTTTTAGTCTTCTTTTGTCTAGGAAACTCCTTATTTCTCCTTCCATCTTGATTGAGAACCTTGCTGGTTACAATATTCTTGGTTGCAGGCCTTTATTTACCATTACTTCAAATACTTCTTGCCATTCCCTTCTGGCTTGAATTGTTTCTGCTGAATAATCATTTGATAGCCTTATTGGGGTCCCCTTATATGTTATTTGTTGTTTCTCTCTTGATGCTTTTAGGATTCTCTCTTTGTCTTTGAAATTTGCCATTTTAATTATGATGTGCCTTGGAATTGTTCTGTTTGGGTTGATCTTCGTTGGGACCCTCTGTGCTTCCTGAACTTGAGTAATGTTTTTACTCATCATGTTACAGAAATTTTCTATCATGACTTTTTTGAACAGGTTTTCCAATCCTTGTTTTTCTTCTCCTTCTGGTATCCCTACAATATGGATGTTATTACATTTCATGTTGTCCTGCAGCTCTCTTAAACCCTTTTCAATCTTGTTCAGCCTTTTTTCATTCTCTTTTACTCTGTTGGAGTATTTGCTTACGTTGTCCTCCAAGTCGCTGATCTGGTCCTCTGCTTCCTCTAACCTGCTGTTGATTCCTTCTACTGTATTCTTCAGTTCAGAAGTTGTATTCTTCATTTCCTCCCGGCACTTATTGATAGTTTCTAAGTCCTTTTTGATGCTGGTGTAGCTCTCAGTAAGTTAATTGTGAGTTCCCTGGAGTTGTTTATAGTTTTCTTTGAGCTGGCTGAGCTCATTGAGCTTCTCTATCACCATTCTTTTGAATTCCATATCTGATATATTGTGTGCCTCTGTTTCATTTGGTGATCTTTCTGGGGACTCTTCCTTTCCTTTTGGTGATAGACTGATTTTTTCCCCCCATTTTGGGTGTCTGTTTTTGCTTGTTTTTTGTTTGTTTGTTTGTTTGTTTTTTGTTTTGTTTTGTTTTGTTTATTCTCTTGGATCAATCTGCTTTGCTTCCTTGCCTTTGTTGAGCACCCTTCTGTGTTAGGAGGTTTGTGGAGTTCAATATCGTAGTCTCCTAGATTTTCTCCAATTGTTGCTGTTGGGGTGGCATTTATGTCATTAACTTGGGTTGTCTGGTTGTATTCTGGATTGGTTGTGTATGTTGTTCCTTTCCTTCCAGTTGGCTGATTTTGAGACACTCCTTCTATCCTTTCTCATATACTATTTTTGAGCTGCTCATTAGAGATTAATAGTTCACGTAGCTCTCAATGTAACTCAGGTGCTTGAGATTAGCAGTGGTCCATTTCCTGAGGCTGCCTCTTCTTCTTTGTCAGGTCTTTGCAGTCTATAGTCTAGCTGTTTGTTCTTGGAGTGGCAGGGCCTATGATTGTCACAGTCAGGGCTGATTCTGAGTGTCATCTCCCAGGTAGACTGGGTCTCCAGTAGCCTAGCTGGGTTTCAGTGCTGCCAGTGTTCTGGGTCCCTCCCTTGTCTGCTTCTGTTTGAAGTCCATCCAGCAAGGTGCTTCTGTGATGTCTATAGCTGCTTCTCCCCCTCCATCTCCTAGAGGAGGTTCCTGCCTGTGATGGGCATCTGGCTCCCCAGCATGGCATCCTGCAACCTCACTGGCCCCTGTGGTGACTGGCCCTGCCCCCACAGCTCCATGAAGAGGCAGCCCCTGTCTGCCAACATTTCCCAGGGTCCGCAAACAGTGCTGGCTCCCCCGGGCTTGAGCCAACCCTCCAGGCAATACAGCTCTCAAAGGAGTCCTTCACCGCAGCCTCTGTGATGTGTGCCCTGCTCCCCTGAGCATCTGCAGCACAGTCTTTGTTGCCTGCAATGGGTGTGTCAGTTGCCCCAGCTACAAGTTCCTGGCTCATAGATTGGAGTATACATGGGAGCCTAGGGGCCCAGTGTGGGTGCTCGGGGCTGGGTCTACCCCTTTGCGGGGGCTTCAATCTGCTCTTTCTCCAGTGGCCCAGCAGCACCATTTTAGGCCCTCTCACCACTCTGGCTGGTGCACTTACCTGCTCCCCCATGCCTGCTCCGTGCAGGACTCTTCTCCTCCACCTCTGGCCCAGTGAGGAGCTTCCTCTCTCTGTTGCCAGAGCGAGGCTCTCAAACAGTCCCTCCTTGGGAGGAGTTCAGTTCCTCATTCCCTCTGGCATTTGCCCTCATTCCCTACACTTCACTGCTCAGATTTCTAGGCTCCAGGGAGCCTGGAGCTGTGTACAGTTAGAGACACCCCTCTGGGTAGAGCTGCCACTGCTCAGAGCCAACCTCAGCCCACCGGCCAGTTTGTAACTATCTCACCTGCTCTCTTGTAGGTCTGTGCTGCCTCTGGGCTGTGCTTCTGTGAGTCCAGATGCTTACAACTCCAATTCTTAGGGATCTGCAGATATCTTGTGCTCCCAATCCTGTCCTCCAACTGCTCTGGTACTCAAAAACACCATCGGCACTGCTTTCTGCTCTGTTGCCATCTTTGCTCCTCCGGAAATGAATTATTATAAAATATTTCCACAGCTAAGGTTATACCTGAAGAACCCTGAAGCACCAATTCAAAAGAACCTATACACCTGTATGTTCATAGCAGTAGTATTTACAATAGCCAAGTCCTGGAAATAGCCTAAGTGCTCATCAGTGACTGAGTGTACCAAAAAACTGTGGTACACTTACACAGTGGAATACTACAAGCAGAAGGAAAGAAGGAACTCCTTCCCTTTGTCACAGCATAGAAGGAATTGGAGATTATTATGCTTAGTGAAATAAGCCAGGCAGCAAAAGACCAATATGCTATATGATCTCACTTAATACAGGAAACTAATGAACAAAACAAACAAATGAACAAAGTAGAACCAGAAGCATGGAAACATTTAACAGACTGACACTGGGCGATAAGGAGAAGTGCATAAAGACTGGGAATGGTGTTATTAAGAGATTAGTATAAATAACCCATGGACATGGACAATAGTGTGGGCATTGTGGGAGAGGGGGTGGAGTGGGTGAGGCAGGGGGGAGCAATGGGGAGGAAATGGGACAACTGTAATAGAAAAACAATAAATTAATTACAAAGTGTGAATACAGAAATGTGAATGCCATTAAAGATACTCTGAGAAAGACGCATTTTTTAAAAGAGGCTTAAGAATCTCAAAAAGTTATAATAATGAAATTAAATTGCACATTGTTTTTTAAAGTGGCAGCTCTAAATGACATTCTTGGGACAATTGAGAAAAATTAAATATGCATTGCGTATTAGATGATATTAAATAATTACTGCCATTTTCTTAGGTATGATATTTTTATGTGGGATATACAATCTGAATATGCAAGAACAATGCACTATAATATCTGCAACTTGCTTCAAAATAACTGAAAAAAAGTTAAATGTATCAAAGTAATTTAACAAAAACCTTTAAGAAAGCTGTGGTTGGAGCTCAGTATTGATTAGCAGTATTTAGTAAATTGAGACAACAGTACACTCCTTTTTTTTGTATATATATATATATATATATATATATATATATATATATATATCTTTTCTACTATGACAACCATTAAAAATAGGTATGAAAATATACTGAATTTGGAACCAGACAATTAAATGACTACCATACATAAAACTATCAAATCAAAAATTTACAGTAATTAACTACATACAGTGACATTGCTCTTACTAACACATAATTATGGAGATGGGAGTGGGTACAGGGGAGAGCAATGGGTGAAAAATGAAACAATTGTAATACAACAATAATAAATTAATAAAGATAATTTTGTGTAAAATTTTTAATAACATATGAGTAAGAACAAAAGGGGTTTTTGTGCCCTGACTGGCATAGCTTAGTTGAGCATAGTCCCACAAGGCAAAAGGTAGTTGGTTCAATTTCCAATCAGGGCACATGCCTGGGTTGTGCGGCCAGGTCCCCTCTGGAGGAATGTAAGAGGCAACCCATTGATGTTTGTCTCCTTCTCTTTCTCCCTTTCTTCCCCTCTCTCTAAAAATAAGTAAAGAAAATCTTTTATTTTAAAAAGAGTGTTTTGTACCATTAAAAATAAAACAGTATTTCCAGGTATTTTTATTTCAACTTTATCTCTTTTTTCATTTTTATTTGGAGAATATGCATTAGAATGTTCACAAATTGTTATTATACTAATGCATGCACATTCTTGAGTAACATACCAATAAATACCCAACTAACCTATTAATGATTTTTTAAAAGATTTTATTATTTCCAGAGAGAGGGGAAAGGAGTGAGGCAGAGAGGGAGAGAAATATCAGTGTATGGTTGCCTTTCACCTGCCTCCAGCCATGTACCTGGCTGGAGACCTGGCTTGCAACCTGGTTATGTGCCCTGGCTGGGAATCCAACCAGTGACCTTTGGGTTCACAGGCCAGTGCCTTTCCACTGTGCTACCAGCCAGGGCTATTAATGATTTTTTAAAAAGATTTTGTTTATTAGTTTTCAGAGAGAGGGGAAGGGAGAGAGGCAGAGAGGGAGAGAGGCATCAATGTATGGTTGTCTTTTACCAGCCTCCAACTATGGATCTGGCTAGAGACCTGGCTTACAACTTAGTTATGTTGCCCTGGCTGGGAATCAAACCAGTGACCCTTGGGTTCACAGGCAGGCACCTTGTCTACTTATCCACCAGCCGGGGCCCTATTCATGATTTTTATTTTCCTTAATGGTTATGGTTATCTTGAGTGTTAAATATGAGCCAATATATAATAAAAATTTAACTGTTTGTGTGAACAAATTTTGAAACCTGACAAATTGTTAAGAACTGTAATATAGTACTACAAACTCCATGGTTTAATACAGCAAAAACGTATTCTCTCACAATTCTGGAGATTAGAATTCCAAAATCAAGGTGTCAGCAGGAATGGTTCCTTCTGAAAACTGTGAAAGAAAAACTATCCCAAGCATCTCTCCTAGTTTCTGATCATGGTGGGTAATTCTGAAATTCTTGACATTCCTTGGCTTGTAGGTGCATCACCTCAATCTCTGCCTCTGTCTTCACATGGCTTCTCCTTATAGTAGGTCTATGTCCCACATTCTCTTTTCATAAGGACACCAAACATATTGGATTAAAGGTTCACCATAATCCAGTATGACCTCATCTTAAATAATCACATACTGCAACAAAGTTTCTAAATGGATTTTTGAAGTCCTAGAAGTTAGAATTTCAACATAGCTTTTTGTGGGGAACAGTATTCAACCTGTAACAGAACCTAACTGATGCCATTCCCACCTTGTTCAATAAGTTGATTCTTTTAGTCTTCTTCTATAATTTTTGTACCCATAGAGAAAGAAGGGGGTGAAAATGCCCAATATGATTGAAGACATATTTTGTGTTGTGATTCACTTCAAGCTATTTGAACCAGAAATGTTATGTTATTTTGAGATTCCTAGAATTGTTATCATATTTTATCATGAAATATATTTTTTCTTTTTACAAATAACAGAAATAAGTACTATGAGTTCTATCCTTGCAGTTTCCTAATCCATGTTATAAATAAAGACACTTTTTAAATTAGATTTTCTGTAGTCTTTCAATTTTTAGCTTCAACTTTTATCACTTTTATAATTCTTCTGTTCAAGTGATTTGATCCAACATGTACAGTGTCTCGTTAAAATGATTTTTCTGCAGATTATTACCTTCAAGGTCTGATTTATCTTCCTTTAAACTATGGATTCTACTTTCTTTGATATTATATGTCCCTACATTTGACTTGTAACCAATACATCTTAAGGCTTATCAGTGTGTGATGTGTTTAATTGATTGGATGCATTTATAACTGCATTCTTAAGAGCCACATTAAGTAAGCTAAAAGGAGGAAATGTTTGTTTCCCTTGTTTTTTCTAAATGTGGACATGTGGGCATTAATTCTAATACCCCAGTCTGTTTCAAATTGTTCTGTGTTTTAATATGGTTTCAATTTGATAGGCAGCAGAAAAATCCTATTTAGCATATAAATGTAAAGCAGAAAAACCTCTTCTGTAAAAATTAAGCCACTGTGGTGGTTACCTAATAAATGTTAAATAATAACAGCAGCACTTATGGGGAAAATAGCACAAAATACTCTTATATTTGTACCAAAAAAGCAATCACACTGACAAGGCCAGATGACTTGGAATAGCATGCTATATTTATAAACTATTAAATAAGCATTTATTCTATTTCTCAAAATTCCCCCTTTAAAGTGTAAAGAATATTGCATTCATAAAGTTGCATTTTCTACTCCCAAGGTAAGTGTGCTGTGCCAATTACATAGTGACATATTGCATTTCAAAGGTTTCTGCTTACTAGTTCAGGACTTCAGAAAATGTGAAAAGTGATGCTTGTCTGAAAGTTATTCTTTTCTTTTCTCTCTTTCTTCCTTCCTCTTTGCATCTCTTCATGCTCTCTTTCTAGCCCTCAACTTTTTCCCTCAGGAAATTATCTGAATAGCTTATTTACAGCAAACCAATAGTTATTAAAAAACAAAACAAAACAAAAACAAAAACAGGGTGAACCTTGGACCAGCAACATCAGCAACACCTGGGAATTTGTTAGTGATGCACCTTCTCAGTAGTATTGTAATATGACTTCTAGGGGGATTCTAATACCCCTTGATGTTTGAGAACCATTGCACTTACCATAAATGACTGAATGCTGTTTCATATGCTAGCCACACCAGAAATACATTTATTTTAAAGGGAAAGAACTGGATTTCATTTTTTTTGTTTCTTTCAGATCTTTTATTGTTAAAATTAATTCATATTTTTCTGTGTAACTGTTTTTTAAATTTAATTTGATTGTTGTTGTATTACATCCATCCCATTGTTACTACCCTCTGTCCCCCACCCCACCCACCCATTCCCCCCAAAGTCAATCCCACCTGTTGTCCATGTCCATGGTACCTTTATACTAGGTTCTTGAATAAGCTGCTCCCTTTCCTTGCCTCTGACTCCCCTCTCCCCCCAACACCTTTCCCCCTGACCACTGAAGGCCTATTCACTATATTCATATATTTAGTTCTGTTTTGCTTGTTGTTAGTTTTGTTCATTATTGTCCTGTAATGGGTGAGATCATATGGTATTTGTCCTTCACTGAATAGCTTATTTTACTAAGCATAGTACTCTCCAGTTCCCTCCATGTGGTTGCAAAGGGTACAAGTTCCTTCTTTCTTTCTGCTGTATAGTATTCCATTGTGTAAATGTACCAAAGTTTTTGATCCAATCATCCACTGATGGACACTTAGGTTGTTGTCAACACTTGGCTATTGTAAATAGTGCTGCTATGAACATAGGTGTACATAGGTTCTTATGAATTGGTGTTTCATGATTCTTTGGGTATAGTCCCAGTAGTGGAATTGCTGGATCAAAAGGCAGTTCCATTTTTAGGATTTTGAGGAAACCCCATACTGTTTTCCACAGTGACTGCACCAGACTGCATTCCCGCCAACAGTACATGAGGGTTTCCTTTGCCCCACAACCTTGCCAACACTTGTTGTTTGTTGATTTGTTGATGATTGCCATTCTGACAGGTGTGAGGTGGTATCTTATTGTGGTTTGAATTTGCATCTCTCTGATGACTAGTGATGTTGAGCATTCTTTCATATGCCTCTGGGTCCTTTGTATGTCTTCCTCAGTGAGTTGTGTGCTCAGGTCCTTTGCCCATTGTTTAATAAGGCTATCTGTCTCCCTAGTGTTGAGTGGCATTAGTTCTTCATATATTTTGGAGATCAAACCCTTGTCTGAGGTATCATTGGCAATTATGTTTTCCCATACAGTTGGTTCCTTTTGAATTTTGCTGATGTTTTCTTTAGCTGAACAGACACTTTTCAATTTGATATAGTCCCATTTGTTGATTTGTTCCTTTATTTCCTTTGCCCTTGGTGAAGTATCAGTAAACATATTTCTGCATAGGATATCATAAAGTTTACTGCGTGTATTTTTCTCCAGGACCTTTATGGTGGCACTGCTTATGTTTAAATCCTTTATCCATCTTGAGTTTATTTTGGTGTATGGTGTAAGTTGGTGGTCTAGTTTTATCTTTTTGCATGTTGCTGTCCAGTTCTCCCAACACCATTTGCTGAAGAGACTGTTTTTACTCCATTGGATGTTCCTTCCCCCTTTGTCAAATATTAG
>PVIW01011672.1:0-36100 GCA_004026585.1 Noctilio leporinus | reverse complement strand
CCCCTGACCACTGAAGGCCTATTCCTTGCATTCATATACTTGGTTCTGCTTTGCTTGTTGTTAGCTTTGCTCATTATTGTCCCGTAATGGGTGAGACCATATGATATCTGTCCTTCATTGACTGGCTTATTTCACTAAGCATAATACTCTCCAATTCCATCCATGTTGTTGCAAAGGGTACAAGTTCCTTCTTTCTTTCTGCTATATAGAATTCCATTGTGTAAATGTATCAAAGTTTTTTGATCCAATCATCCACTGATGGGCACTTAGGCTGTTTCCAGCACTTGGCTATTGTAAATAGTGCCACTATGAACATAGGTGTGCATAGGTTCTTATGAATTGGTGTTTCAGGATTCTTTGGGTATAGTCCAAGTAGTGGAAGTGCTAGAACACCTATTTATCATGGTAAAAGAACTAACTGTAAGCCCTGGCTGATGGTTCAGTGGACTGGCACTGGCCTGTGAACCCAAAGATCGTGAGTTCAATTCCCAGTCAGGGCACATAACCAAGTTGCAAGCCAGGTCTCCAGTCAGGTCCCCAGCTGGAGGCAGGAGAAAAGCAACCATACGTTGATGTTTCTCTCCCTTTATTCTTCCCTCCCTGATCTTCTCTCTAAAAATAATAAATGAAATCTCAAAAAAAATAAAAGGACTAATTATATAAATCTTCTATTCCCCAGAGCATCTCCTATTTCTCTAAGGAAAATAACTAACAATGCCTTCTTTGGACCTACTTTAAGAACTTTTTCATATCTTTGACTTATGCCTGTTAACTTCTTGTTATCAGCCAAAGACTAGTTTTTTTGTTTGTTTGTTTGGTTTGGTTTTTGTTTTATTTTTTTGTAAACTTGAGAAGATATTAAATATCTTGATTTATTCTAAAGTCTTTGTTTTTTTACTGGGACAAGAGGTACTCTCAAAGACTTTTGAGCTAAAGAATGGCTGGGTAATGAAGCAGTTGAGGGTTCTGTCTAACTGTCTTCCAGGAGACTCTAGTTGTGGCTCAGTAGCCTGTGAACTCCTATAAGACAGACATTGTCTTACTATCTTTGAAGCTTCAGTGCTGGGTATTCTGCCTGACTCAGAATGGCTCAAAGTGTTTACTGAACTGAATTTAAATGGTACAAATGTGAATTAGTCCTTACAATGTTCACCAAGAGACACTTTAAAAAGTCTTAATAATGGTGCAGATAATCAATTTCTCCCCTTAGGCAAGAAAGCATTCTCAAGCATTTTGGAAAAATATGTTTGGCATTGAGAATTGAAACAAAAATGATTCTTAATTTATCCTAACTATATATTATGCTCTTTAAGCTCTGCTTTGTGCTTAATAATGCTAGGTACAGTGACTTTCCCATGAGGACACAATTACTAATCATTCAGTCCATCAGAAAACCAATTAATCAGAACATTTCACCTCCTCATAAGCATTTTATGTAAGTGTCTGTTGTATATAGTTTAATGCCTTTTCACATTTTGGATATTTTATTTTTAAAAGAATTTTGGACCCCTGGTTGCTATGGCTCAGTGGATTGAGTACTGGCCTATGAACCAAGGATCTCTGGTTTGATTCCCAGTCAGGGCACATGCCTGGGTTGCAAGTCAGATCCCCCGTTGGGGGTGCACAACACACTAAAATTTCTCTTTCCTTCCCTTACTTGCCCTCTCTCCAAAAATATAAATAAAATCTTTAAAACATTAGTTTTGGAATGGTTATAATTAATATAGAGCCCTCTAGAGCTAAAACATGAAAAATCCAATCTTATGCAATATTTATACAGTTAAAACTAAGACAAGGCCCTGGCTGGTGGCTCAGTGGAATGGTGCCAGCCTGTAAACCCAAAGGTTGCTGGTTCGATTCCCAGCCAGGGCACATAACCAGGTTGCAAGCCAGGTCTCCAGTCAGGACCTTAGCTGGAGCCAGGTAAAAGGCAAACATGCATTGATGCTTCTTTCCCTATCTCCCTCCCTCCCTGACTTTCTCTCTAAAAATAATGAATTAAATCTTTTTAAAATGTTAAAACAAACAAACAAACAAACTATGACAATGGATAAAAAGTAGAAGTAAAACCATAAAGATAGGAATCATGAACATGGCTTATTCTAATTGTAACCTCTGCTGCATGCCTCGGACTTCATTTCAATTAAGTGCTTATCACAACTCCCCAGGTGGATACCCCATATGCTTTTTATGGATGTCAAAGCCACCCAAGCTTCTGACTCTCCTCCCTGCCAATTAGTCCCCTATATGCAGTTTATTCAAGTTTTGCAGAGCCTCAGATAGGTGTGAAGATTTGAGCCTTCAACAGTTCTGCTGAAGCCTGGTTTAAGAATACACTGACATAGAAATGGCAAGAGTAAATATCAATATGGGAACTTGAGACTCCCTAAATGCTGTACATTTTAATTCTCTAAGTGGTTATTTGAATTTGAAATGATATTCTTCCAGACTTAAAATAGATAAGTCACCTAATAACAAATTTATTTTTAGTAATAATGTCATCCTTCACTACCCTACTTCTCACAGAAACTCAAACATAAGTTTTCCAAGCATAGTTTAAATACATGCAACTAACCATACTCCTACTGTGCATTGACCTCATTGTGTGTTCTCCATGTTCTTCAGTTGTCCTAAATGATTGTATCTGACCCCAAACATTTTTGTTTTTTGCCTTATAGCATTATTCTGAGTGGCAAAAATAAAACCAAACTAGAATTATTTAGGCCAAATGATACAGAAATAAAGCCTAAGGCACCGAGATTTGCTGTTTGCGTTCAGAAGAAGCCACTGGAGAGTGACAATTCAAGTAAAATATTGTCGTGAACTAGTTGAACGGGGAAACAGAATTTGGGAAAACTTAGTTTAACACATTAAGATGCTGTGTAATATGTATCAAAATAGCTATCCTGGGATAGTCTGCCACCTTCAATATGTGTACCCTAGTTTCTACCTGAAAAGTTAGTAGTCCTGGAATAGACATAACCTAAATTGCAGCTATAATGGTATCATATAATAATCTAACAATTTAAGAAAACAAGAATTGAAATTGTAAGCTTTATTATTGTCAGTGTTAGTATAAAAGTGAAACTCAAAAACCAATATGAATAATTATTTCTATTTTAATTTTTTAGAAAATTTATTTTAGGTGACTGTCATAAGCATAGTAGTGCCTCTTTATCTATGGGGGATAGTTCAAAACCCCAGATAGTGCTGAATTTTATATACACTGTGTTTTTATTTTTTGTCTTATACATATATACCTTTCCAGTTAAAGGAGCACTTCACAGCTTCCCCCAGCATATCTGAATTGCCAGCATCACTACCCTTATACTTTGGTGCCATTGTTAAGTAGAATAAAGGTGACTGGAACGAAGTACCCTAATACTTCAATGCTCAATCTGATAACCAAGATGGCTGCTAAGTGGCTAGTGGGGGTACTTGTAAACAGCAAGCGTACACTGGACAAGGGAATAATTCATATCCCAGGCATAACAAAGCAAGGTTGTGTGAGATTTCATCATGCTATTCAAAAGAGTATGCAATTCAAAACTTTTTATTTGTTTATTTGTTTTATTTTTTCATTTACTATTTTTGGGTCTCAATTGTTCATAGATCATGGAAACTTTGGAAAAAGAAGAAATCATGGATAAGGGAGTACTACTATACAGACTAATCTGTTGTCACAAAGAAACCAAAAACAGCACTAATTTGAAAAAAACAAACAAACAAAAAACAAAACAAACAAAAAAAAAAAACAATAGAATTATATGTCCTGCCTGCAATAATCCACAGGGAAGCAAGAGTCAGGTAGGCAATTTTGATCCTAGTGATCATACAGGCATCAGGTTTATTTTTCTCTACCATCTCAGAGGAAATTTTCCTTTGCCTGCATGGTGAAGCTGACCACACAAATCTTCCTGTTTCCAAAGCATAAGAGAAATGAGGAGATGGAGCACAATTTCTTTTTAAAAATGTGATCCAATATGCATACACAGTTTCCCATACTTACTTGCAAGTGAAGCTGGGAGATACAGCAGTCTGTTATGCAAAGGGAGAAGAGGACAATGGATGCTGGACAGTAGCAGTTTCTTAATTTTGTTTTTTACTCATTTATTTATAAAATATTTCTCCACTAATATGACCAGAAAGCTTTTTAAAAAATCATGCTAAGTTATCTTCGGCTTAAAAATATTCAGTAGTATGCTATGTTGCATTTTCTACAAATCCCTGAGTTCAATACCATACAGGCTCTTCCTGATTTCCTATTTCCCAACTATAACTACTTTCCCTTTTGTGAAGATCCCTGCCTTAAATGTCTGTTTCTTTATTCTTGTTGCTCTTCCATTAAAAATGTTGTTCTCATAATTCTATGAATAATTTGTTCTTCTTTGTTGTTGCAAGAGCAGCTTCAATATCACTTTTTCAGAGATATTTTCCTGACTTTACCTAGTTGCTCTGTTTTCTCCATTTTAAAAATTTGCCTCATAGTACTCATACTACCGATTATTCTCTCCTTGCTTTTTATGTGTTTACTATCTGATTTCCCTTCTAGATTACAAGCTCTATGAGGGCACACAGTTCATTTACTTTGTTTGTGATATAAACCAACTACAGAATAGTTATAGTTATTGAAATACAGTAGATACTTAAGGAATATTTTTAGAATTATCAAATGAATACATAATTGTTAACTTGTAGGGTGCATATACATATACAACACAGTGTGTTTTTGGAATAGTATGCTGTCAAATAAATGTCTACCATTTTCTTAATATCTTACTAAGAATTAAAAAGAAAGTGTAAAATATTGAGGTAAAGTACACTATTTACCACATCTAAAATAAAGAGAGCCTGCTTACCATAGTAGGGTTTACATAACCTGGTCCTATTTAATAATATGCTTAGCTACAGCAGGACATTATGTTTTTTTATTAAGACTGTGTTACCAATGCATTTTTCATTTGCTTTATACCATAGCCATAGAACTCTATTGATTAAATCTTAAACATACATTCTGAAATAGAATAAAAATATTTGTAGGTATAAACAAAAGACCAATCTATAATATTGATCAGAAATCAATAGCTACTCCTGAATCATACTACTTTTCACATCATAAAAGCAACAATCTTAGGAGAAATATGAATACAGTCACAAAATTTTATAAATAACAATTTCAGCATGTATTTACACAGTTTATAGAATTTTTAAAAGGACTATAATTACATTTTGTCCTTCATCCTCTGAAGAGTCATATGAAATGATTCAACATAGTAAATCTGAACATTTTTTTCCTTCTGTTATTTACATCTGCAAGACTATACAGAAAAAAGGAATAATCACCATATGGTGATACAAATGGTCTATAAGCCTTTTCAGAAACAGTAGACTAGACTACAAAAGAGAAGCAGAAAGTTTTTAAATATGTAATTCAAGTTTCACTTAACATGAAATATGATAAGCTTAGAAGATTTCCTTTGATTAATTTCTTTGTTAGCCAAATCATAGTAGAATAGTAGAATCAACATTAGATAGAACTTCTGGAACCATGTCCAAATTAAACAGGTTTCTAAAGTAAAAGTCTTGGAATAAATAAATAAGAGGATCTTAGCGAATCCTTTGATAATCCCAGTAATTCTTCCTGAAGCTCAATGATAATTCTATTAAAACAATAACAACTGCATTGTTATTATGTTAATATTAATAACATGCTAACTTTATAAAAATAGCAATATTTTATTTCTTAAATCTTAATACAAGTAACAGAAATGTCTTATTTTATAACCAGATGAATCTGAATTCAAATGAGAAAATACTCTTAAAATTTAATTGTTAGTTTCTTTTTTCTTATTCATTTTCTTTACTAAAAATGGCACCTTAATTCTCAGACAGCATCCAAAAATCCTTCTCCATATTATAATGACTGTGAGACCTTTCTGCAAGATAAAGTAAGTAAATGTTGGCCACAGTGAAAAGTCTGCCACATTCAAGGCCATCTTCTAAAAAAAACACCCTGACTATTTCTTGGCCCTGTCTTTGGTTCTGTCCCTGGAAACCTTGACCATGGCTGATTGAATCTGATCAGATCTTTTTGTCTCATTAAAAGCTTTGATTGTGACACGCAGAAAGTGAAATTAATCTACGGAAGTTGCAGCAGAGAAATATAAGTGAAAGAGTTGATAGAGGTTGTATGCAGTGAGGAATAATGATAGGAAAACCACAGACAAAGGCACGATGGGGCCCCAGTCACTGGGGCCATGCTTTATCAAACTTCACTGTGCCTCAAACAGCTTTGTGGAGACCTATGAAATTTTCATTTCCCAGGATGTACCCTGTTTCAATTAAACCAGGACGTCTAGGAGGTTTTTCTCTCAACAATGTCTTTAAAACCCCCCACGGTGATTGCAATGCACCTCCGATACCGCGAATCACAGGTTGGAGCAATTGGGAAACCTTACTGAAGGCAAAGAGACCAGGCAGTGTGGCCACTGCTGTATCACTAGACTAGCTATTCCACTTAGGATATATGAGTAGTTGGGATATAGCTACATTCCTTGTAAAGCTTAAAGATGTAACTTCTGGGCTGGTTCTCTGTGCTCAGCCAGCTAGTCAGGTATCCCTAAATTTATAAGGCAACTGAGGTAACTTGAGTTTGCATACAATCTTCACAAACTGCAAGAACTTAAATAATGTGAGCATTTCAGCCAAATCTGAACACTGTATAATTACATGAAATAAATAAAAGCCACATAAGAGAACAAGGAGGTATTGTCCTTAAGAATTTGGCAAGCCCACTGCAACTTTTCCAAAAGTATTGTGATGGTAGAAAAGATTTAGAAAATATTATTCTTAGAATTGCCAACAGGTGCTTGCACAAACCCTAAATCTAAGACTAAAGTACTAAATAAAATCATACAAGGTGTATTTTTCTCTAGGAAAATTCAGAGGTTCACTTTAAGAATTAAAATAGAAGCATTTGTCACATACAAGACTTATGGCTCAGAACTTAAGGATGTGAGAAACTGCAAACATTAAAAATTATTTTAAATGTTAATAAATGCACTACTGAATTTACATTGAGGAATTACACAATACCCAGTTTGGTTTAAATATATATATTTGCTAATACTTCATTACCAGATGTAATTTTTTGTGCAGCCAAATCCATTCATTCTGCTATGTGCAGATGGAAGACATACTTTGGTATTTTAATTAAATATACAATGTGTAACTAGTCTTTGTGTGCTCAACTTTAATGGCAACAGTATGACTTAAGTGCATATTTATTTTTGTAATAAATGTAGACCTTAGAACTGGAGTTGTATGTTGACGTCATAAATGGATTTTTCTTAAGTTTTGTTCATGTTTTTTCAACTTGTTTTTTTAATTTTTCCCAAGACATTTTGCTTCCACTTGCACAAACTAGTAAGATTTTTAACTTAAGTAAAGTCAAACATATTAATGGTACATCGATCTTTTAAGGAAAAGGTCTTTATTACATAGATTGTACCAACAGTGACTGCTGAAATCTTAGGACAAGTGCATTTTTTCAGGTTTACTTTTAACTCCATCTTAGCTTTGAACTACTATTTATATATGTTTTCTTCCTCACTTTTAAAACTGTGAGAAAAAAATAAAATATTCATTCCAGATATGCTTAAAATGTCAGTGACATACATTATTCTCTCCTACCAACTTCTGCCTTACTTTTGAGGTTAATTATAAAATTGCATATATAAATGTGCTTAAAAATCAAACCTGTGTATAATGATGGTACAATCATTAATAATGTTACCAATGCTTTTGTTATTTCATCTTACTGCAGTAATACATGTCATAAAAATTCTGGAATTTTTGAAGCATATTTAATATATGACCAAAATTCTATTCTATTTTAAAATTAAATATTTTAATGAAGCAAAATCACTGATTCACAGGGTAATAATAAATTTCACACACTCACAATACAAACAAATAATTGCAGCCAAATGTGATGGTGGTAAAGGACTCATGGTGGAATAAAATCTCTGACAAGTGTAAAGTGTAAAAATAAATACTACACTCTGAAAGAGGCTTTTAAAAAGCACTAATAAATGAATCTAAATTTTTATTTATTTTATTTTTATTTTATTTTTTAAAAAAATATTTTATTTATTATTTTCAGAGAGAGGGAAAAGGAGAGAGGCAGAGAGGGAGAGAGACATCAATGTATGGTTGCTTTTCACATGCCTCCAGCTACAGATCTGATTGGAGACCTGGCTTTCAACCTGGTTCTATGCCCTGGCTGGGAATTGAACCAGAGACTTTTGGGGTTTCAGGCCAGCACCAATCCACTGAGCCACACCAGTCAGTGCTCCAACTGAATTTTTAAAATGAATAATAAAAGTACACGGAAAGTAATAGAGGAATATTAGAACTAACTTAACTGACTTTGGAAAATCATATCTTAACAAGATGTTGTAAGGCTAAAGACAAACAAAACCTCTAGATAAATGCTGAACTATAGTTTGAATGGTTCTGTTACCATGCAGAGACAAAAATTTTACTTCCTGAACTTTAAAAACATCATAAAAATGAGAAAACAATAATTTACTTTATAAGTTTATTAACTACATAAAAAAATGCTATTATCTTCATAGAATACTGGAGATTATCACTGTTACTTGGAAAGCTATTTTTATCAAAATATATTACATCTAGAGTTTTAATAACTCCTAAGAAAAGAATATGATTTACTCATGTAATAAATAAATTAGTCATGAGACATTCTTTATAATCTTTTTTAGCTACAAAGAAAATAAATTTTGATGAAAATGACTGGATCAAACTCTAAGATGCTATTAATCTTAGGTTAAGATAGGAGAGAAACCAGATATCTTCATCATGATCTAATTATTATTATTATTATTATTTTACTCTGATGGTACAAGTAGCTAAAGTTAAGCACTTTATTCTCCTGGAAAGAGCCATTTAGATTAACTGAAGGCAGGATTGTCTACAGTATATGGCTTGATAGAAACACCTTTTATAAGCACTTGGAAAAGTGTATTAACTGGAAGTCTCTTAACTACTTAGCATCTAACTATTTTAGTAAAAGCCTTACATTCCTCTCAAGAGAGTCATTTCACTTTCTCTGAAATGGACACTTAAGTAATCAGGCATCTCTTAATATCAGGCTGAGACAGTTCAATGAGTAAGGAGATTTGCCTCTGAAGTTCTTGTTAAAAGTTAAATTCTCTCCATTACAGTATGGACCTCAGAATTCTGGAAACTGTGGAATTCCAGGCATGATGGCATTTATCATTTCTTTTTATGATAAACTGCTAATATTTGACAATGTAAATATATTAGGACCGCAACTTCCCTCTAATACTAAATAGGTAATTTGACTATTTAGAAGTGCCTGAAATAACAAGTGACTTTAGACAGAACCACGTACAATTCTTTATCTAAAAACTTGTTCCTAACCCTGGCCAGGTAGCTCAACTGGTTAGTATGTCATCCTGCGCACCAAAAGGTTTAGAGTTTAATCCCTGGTCAAGGTTCAAATAGAAGTTTCTATCTCACATTGATCTCTCTCTCTCTCTTTTCTTCTCTCTCTCTCAAATCAATAAATGTATCCTCAGTTAATTTTTTTTAATTCTATAAAAATTAGGTTAAAAATAAAAACTCCCAAACCACATGATAAATTTATATAAATTATGAGAAAAATGAAAAAGAAGGAAAGCATATTTTAACAGTGCCCATTTTCCCACTCACCATAGGTTTTCATTATTGCTTTGGACATTCTAGTTAATAAAATAAAACAAAAAAATTAAATAATGGGAATAGATTTGGGAAGAATGAAGTAAAACTGTATCTTCAGCCCTAGCTGGTGGCACAGTGGATAAGGCACTGGCCTGAGAACCCAAAGGTCACTGGTTTGATACCCGCCCGGGACACACACAACCAGGTGGCAAGCCAGGTCTCCAGCCAGGTCCATAGCTGGAGGCAGGTGAAAGGCAACCATACATTGAAGTATCTCTCCCTCTCTGCCTCTCTCCCTCCCCCTCTCTCTAAAAATAATAAATAAAATCTTAAAAAACAAAAAACTATGTTTTCACAGATGATGTAATCATCTATGTAGAACATCCAAAAGAATTAATGAAGTAACTTCTGAAACTAATAAGCAATTATGTATAGTAAGGTGGAAACACATAAGGTTAATAAACAGATGTCAATAACTTTCCTACATATCAGCAATAAAAAAGTGGGATTTGTATTTAAAAATACAATAGCATTTATATTTGCACTCCTAAAAATGAAAAACTTAGCTATACATTTTTAAAAATAAGTATAAGATTTATAATTTAAAAAAACTAAAATAATTCATGGATTAAGTCAAAGAAAAACTAGAAAAATGAAGAAATATTTCATGTTCATGGATAAAATGACTTAATATTGTCAAGATGTCAGTTTTTCCCAATAAGATCTATAGATTCAATGAAATCTCAGCAAGTTATTTGGTATATATCAACTAACTAATTCTAATATTTATATTGATTAGCCAGACTCAGAATAACCAACAAAATACTGAAGGAGAAGAAAAAGGTTAGAAGACTGACACTATCCAACATCAAGACCTACTGTAAAACTATGGTAATAAAGACTATTGAAGTATTGGTGAAGGAAAGAAAAAATAGTTCATTGCAACAAAATAGAGAGCCCTAAGCAGGCTTGTATATAGTGAAATGACCTTTGACTAAGAACTAAAGGCAACACAATGGCACAAAGTTAGTCTTTTTTATAAATAATGATGCTGGAACTACTGGATATCCATGTTCAAGAAAACAAAATAATGTAAGCACATACCTTGAAGCTTTCACAAATATTAACTTGAAATACCTCATATTCCTAAATAATAATCAAAACTGTAAAACTTCTAGGAGATAACAGAGAAAAAGCTAGATAACCTTGAGTACAGCAAAATGTTTCTTTATCTACAACACCAAAGTAGTGATTTATAAAAGAAATCATTGATAACCTGAATGTCATTGAAATTAAAAACCCATGATCTAAGAAAGTCAATGAAAGAGAATGAGAGGACAAGCCACAGACTGAAAGAAGGTATTTGCAAAGACATAACTGATACAGGACTGTTATTCAAAATATACAAAAACAACGAAAACAAACAACAACAAAAAAAGATCAATTGTTTAAAGACCTGACCAGACATCCTGCCAAAGAAGATGTATAGATGAAAAATTAAAACAATGAAATACCACTACACACCTATTAGGATGGCCAAAAATTGGAAACAATGACAATACCAAATTAAGATGAGGATCTGGAGAAATAGGAACTCATTTTTTTTAAAATTTAATTTTATTGTTGTTGTATTACATTCATGTAACTCCTATTTATTGATAATGGAAATAAAGAATGGTTTAGCCTTTTTGGAAGACTGTTTGATGCTCTCTTATAGCACTAAACATACTCCTATCACACATTTTCAGTAATGGTGTTTCTTGGTATTTACCCAAAGCATTTGAAACCTACATCACACAAAAACATGTACATGGATGTTTACAGATGTTTTAGTCAAAATGTCAAAATTTGAAAGCAACTAAGATACCCTTCATTATGTGAATCAATAAATAAAATGTGCTACATCCAGATGAAGTATTTTTAGCACTAAAAGAAGAGTTATCAAAACATGACAAGATATGAAGGAACCTTATATGCACATTACTAACTGAAAAAAGTCAACCTGAAAAGGCTACATACTGTATGATTCCAAGTATATGACATTCTAGAATAGGCAAAACCATGGCAACAGTAGATTAGTGGCTTTCAGGAATTTGGAGGATGAAGAGATGAATAGGCAGTGTTTAATTCATCAAAATATCCCTCTGGTGAGCGATAATGATAATGAGGGATGCTATGCATGTGTGAAGCAGAGGTTAAATGGTAAATCTCTTCACCTTCCTCTACTTTTGTTGCAAATCTAAAACTCTGCAAAAATAAAATCTTCAAAACACAACTGAGCTATTTATATTAATGTAATATTTTGTGAATATTTAATGTTTGTTGAAATGATTAATACAGAGCTTGGCATGAAGTAAGCAATATATATTGCTTGACTTTAGATTCATGCTACAACAGACTCATTGGTGAAAACAAAAACATCAGTGTATGGGACACTCAGAGTGTTACAGAGGTTTTTATCCTGTGTCTGGTTGTTCCTGGTGTCTCTCTGTGTGTCCAAGTTTCTCTTCTAAGAACAATAGGTTGAATTAGGACCCCTAATAGCTTCATTTTAACCTTTTTAAAGGTCCTATCTTCAAATATAGTCATTTTTTGAGGTACGAGGGCTTCAACTTCTGAATTGAAGGGATACAATTAAGTTCATAACAGTGACAAATAGTTCTTTTTGAACTAGTTTTGTACCAGTTGCCTCCATTAAAAAAAAAAAAATCAGTGTTGCATTTCATAGATTTTCAAACTCCATATTTCATTCTAGAGTCATTAGTCACAAAAAAGCCAGAAAATCCTTCATAGACAATATATAATATTGGACATAGCCTTTGGTGTAAGTGTTAATCTTATATTTTACATTTTAAAGTTACCCCCTAAACTTTGGCTTTATACAAAACTTACACATATCTAATGAACAATTATTTTACCCTTAACTTTTATTATTGTTATAAAAAATAAGCATATTACATACAAATAGAAATATTGCTTTTTATTTTTGTGGATCTATTATGTTGAGCTTTTGGTTTCTTGATCCTTATTTTAATGATTAAATATAAAAATAATTTTTTTCATTAAGAACATCCATGTTTAAATTTTTTTATTTAGTAATTTGTATTATCTGCATAATCATTCATGAAGTGAACTATTTAAGTACTTCTGGTGATAATCATTAAAAAATGAAAGCCTATTGGTAATATCTGTTAGTAAAATTAACTTAGATCTTTTCCCTGATAACTCATTTGTATATGTATGTTCTATAACAATAAGAATAAAAAGTATGTGATACTTATTTTCATTTTAGTAGAGACTGTTTATATTGTTTAAAAAAATATTTTAAGCTGTCTCCAAGTGGAAAGTTATCTACTGCTGTTTATTTTATTTTTTCCTTAAGATGCTGCATTGCAAAGTCATAATTTTATTTTAACATATCTGAAATAAATATTATATTTGTCTTTTTAAAAGTTTCATGTAGTTGCCCTGGGTGGTGGCAGAGTGGATAAGGCACCTGCCTGCAAACACACAGGTCGCTGGTTCGATTCCCCAGTCAGGGCACATAACCCGGTTGCAAGCCAGGTCTCCAGCCAGGTCCGTAGCTAGAGGCGGGTGGAAAGTAACTGTACATTGATGTTTCTCTCCATTTTTTCCCCTTTCCCTTTCTCCCCTTCTCTCTAAAAATAATTAATAAAATATTTTAAATAAATAAATTAAGGTTTTATGAAGTTGCATACTCCAGAGGATGTCATACTTTAAAGAATCTCTGCAATATAAAATAAATCTTCAATAGCTGATGGCTAATCAGATTAACACAAATGCATTCCAGAATTTTCTCTTTTTTAAAATTTAATTTTATTGTTGTTGTATTACATCCATCACTTTTACCCTCCCCTCTGTCCCCTTCCCCACCCACCCACTCCCCTCTAAAGTCAATCCCACTTGTTGTCCATGTGCATGGTTCATCCATGCTAGTTTCTTTAGAATTTTCTCAATTAATGATTAAATATACAACTGCATCTGATATCAGCCTTTTCTGTCCTTAAAATTACCCTTTAATCAGACCTTTATAGGGGATGATAAAATTAATCAAACCATTATAATTTTTATTTTATATATTCTTAAGATTTTTATTTTCCTTAAAATGTTAATAATTTCTTACCATGTAAATTTTTATTTTATTGATGTAAGACACATGTAGCTAAAGCTGAAAATTTAATTAATTTTCTTACTCTTCTTACTTTTTTCATAATCAATTATTTTCTTAATGAAAGCCTTGGAATTACTACACTGTAGATTATGTGGTCATTAATTTCATACAGGCTAACGCCTAGAGGACCTTTAGAGACAACATCAAATACTTTGATAGCTTCAAGTGGAAGTCTGAAGTAGAATCCGTGTTGAAATGAAGGAAGCATTTTCCAGTCACTTGCTCTTTATCTACTCTCTGCTGAGCAGCCTTTGTGTGTGGGTTTGTGGGGCCGTTCTAGCATGTGATCCAATAGGCCAGGGGGGGTTGGGACAAACAGGTAGAGACAAGAATAAACTGGAGAAGAAGGATGCAGAGTAGGAATGTCAGTCTGGCAGGGGAATGTGTAGCTCTCTGAGGATGAAAGATCAATATGTGGTAGTGGGTAGCAAGAAAGAAAAAACCTGTACAGTTAGGAAAGGAAGTAGTGAGCATATGAGAATGCTTCTGACAAGACACATAGGTTAATCAGCAAATCTGCATTTGCCTTTGGCTCCATGTCCAAAAATCAACTCTAGAGCAACTATAGAAAAAGAAAACATTTACCAAGATAAATCAGATAAAAACTGAGAAACCTGTCAAGACCAAAAGTTGTCTTGGGCTGGGATGATGGGTCACAGTCTAAGGCAAGGGTGGCAAGAAGGCAGAAGAGGTTATAAATTCTATTTTTCTTTTCACAATGTTGCCTGAGCAAATTGTATTCTCTTCCTTTACCATATAAATCAATAGCGACCATCATGCCCACTAGTGGATAAGAGGTTGTTGTAATAATTTTAGGGACACACAATCTCTACTGAAATGAGAATCTAGTGATAAGAGGTGCAGTTTCTCCAGGGATCCTCATCCAAACATTTAGGGCTGATGGATTGCCTCTTGCATTACAGCTTCTTTTTCAAGTTTTTACAGACAAGCCCTTGGCTACAGTACTTGTTTTGTGCTATGCCAACTAATGGGGGTGTCTATATTTTGGTGCCTGACTTCTCCATCATGGAGGTGATTCTTTACTTCCTCTTAAAACTCCTGAAACATGACAGAGAAGAGTCTCATTTTCATCTTTCTTAGTGCACCCTACCAGACAAGGTAGCCTTTACCCAAGGAAAATGAGAGCACAGGGCAATTAATTATACATACAAGTTATACATATACTGTAAAGAAAAAGAAATAACATGCCAAAGACACAGAAAGACTCATATTGAAGCTAAAAACAACAGCAAAAGAAAACTAAGATTAAATAAGATGTTGCCATACAGGAGTCACATTAAGATAAGAATGACAATACCAAAAAAGGTTTGAAAATGGATAGATGAAAAAATGCATACCAAGAGAAAGAAATCTGGGGTGTAAATTAAATATACAAAAGACATACTAAGAAAAAGGGATATGAGACAAAGGAAGGTGGATGCTACAACCTGGCAAGACGAAAAAAGTTAAAATACCCATCAAAAATCCTTCTATTAAACATTTGAGCCTCTAAGGTTATAGTTATAACTGACACTATGATAGATAGACTCACCATATAATAGAGAAATAAGTGAAGATAAATTCCTTCAAGCAAATGGTGAGTTGGACACCAGATAAAGATCTAAATATGATAAGTAAAACTATAAGATCAATGGGAAATGAAGTTTTTTAAAGCGAACCCCAAAATAAATTATAAAACATTTTATTTATGGATATGACTACAATAAAATTCAAGATTTCTGCTCAATTAATTATATCATGTGTTTTTTCCAAAGTAAATTGCAGGTAATACCAGTACAAACCTATTTCACAATGTCTAAAATTGATATTAACACCTATCATATACTACATATACCAACAGATGAACACAAACAATAAACATATGAAGAGATGTATAAACTCATTAATAATTAGAAAAAATGCAAGGAAAAGATAATCATCTTTAACTTATCAGATTGATAAATATTAGAAATCTGGATAATGTTGAGCGTTGCTAAAATGTGGAGCTATAGGAGCTTTCATGCATGTTAAGAAAAGTCTGTAACGTAGCAATGCCGTTTGGAAAGCAATCTGGCAGTGCCTAATCAAGCAGTGTATGCATACTACATGACTAAAGAATTTCACTTCTGGGTATAACTTGAAGGAAATGAACATTCAATTCCATGATGGACCATGCATAAGGATTTAATACAGTGATTTTGTTGTGATAGATGGAATTTGGGCAATCTAGGTGTTTATTGCTGGGTGATTGATTATATATACTAGTAGCAATGTGAACAAATATTAAAGGCATATTACTAACAAAAGTAAGAATCAGAATAAGATATGTGGTACAATACCATTTACATAAATTAAAATTTCATGTGTGAAAATGCATTTTTCAAAAAAATGCATACTCATCAAATAAAATAGAATGATAGAAGTAAACTAGAGATAAGAGAGTTCTCTGGATGGACATGAATGCATAAATAAATAAAGCAAGAGACCTTAATGGAATCAAAGGGCTTTTAATAAAAACCCTTTTTAAATAAAAAAGTATAATTAATTAAACCATTATCTGCACCAGAACCGAAAAAAGAACAAAATTTATAGCTTAAAAAAAAAAATTATATAAAAATGAAGTAAATCTGCAGAGGTTTTGACTCTTAACAAACTTGTATTACCTACTTCCTTAAAAATGTCTTATCCACACAATTGAGTTTAACAATAGTAATAATAGCATGGCTATTGACATTATAAACATTGTTTTATCTTCTGTAATGTAATTTCTTATAAACATGTAAATATGCCTACTGAATTGCATTACTTATTTCTTCCATGCTTATTAATAGCATTAAAATAGACTTTCAGCTATTTTCTCTAATTATTCATTTTATATTAATATACATATAATGCAAATTTAAGAACATATGACATAAATGAACAAAACTACAAAATTAGCATCTTTAAAGTTTTCATTTAATTTCATTAGAAAAATTTGATTTCAGGACATTTTCAATGAATAAATCAAACTCTGGGACATTTTTGTTTTTAAATAACTTTTTAAAAAATCCAGCTATCAGCCAATATAACATTGTAATTAATTTCAAGAACATTTTAATTTACAGACTCAAAATTCTATATCTTGTATCCCAATTTAAAAATCTAATATACCAATTTATATTAATGAAGATTCTTGGGACTAAAATATATCCTCATGCTTGTTATATATAAAGCATTGACATTTTGGACTCTATTATTCTGATTCTCAAAATGGCTCCCAAGAGAAAAGTTGCAATTTCCATTATCATTAGGAATACTTTGCTTGATTCTTACTTTGAATAATCTCCTGATTCTTTACAAGTATTATAATGGATGTGAAAAATAATGTCAAATATCTCTAAAGGCAGGGTTTTTAATAGGTATATTTATTTGGCTGCTAGAAAGACAAAATTATGAAACAACCATACAATAATAATAACTTCTTCCCACCTGTGTATGGATTTTACAGTTGGAACAGTCTCTGGTTTACTTGAAAGGCATTAAAAAACCCAGATGAGTGTTATTGTTTTTAGCTACTTGGGTGTCACATGGCTATCATGAATAGAGAAAACTATCTGAAATACTGATAGCACCAACAGAGGTGTGTACCTAGACAGAAAAACAACATCTACACTTTCCCTAATCATTGTTTTTACTCAGCTACCTACTTCCCTCTCTATCTCTATCAGTTGTTCTGTGCTCCTGTTTATGTCCGTTTCTCTCTAGGTTTTACATGCCTTTATGTGGCTCATCTTTACGCCATTTTTCATTTCCTTTTGTTCTTTCTACTTCCTTGATTTTATGATTATATTTATAATAGCATGTATGTAAATCATATAAGTTAAACTTTTATTTACTTCCTTCTTTCTTAAGCTTTTAAATCACCTAAAATAATTTGTAGCTTGATTAATGAACTTCAGAGGAAGAAAAGTAACTTACTTATAATGTACAGGCTATAGTAGAGTATAATCTATGATCCATTTTAGCAGTTAACAAAATAATTCTTTAAGCAGTTCCCTTCTTTTTTTTTTTTCCAATGTATGGTTGCTTTTCGCCTGTCTTCAGCCACAGACCTGACTGGAGACCCGGCCTGCAACCTAGTCATGTGCCCTGGCTGGGGAATCGAACCTGTGACCTTTGGGTTCACAGGCCAGCACCTTATCCACTGTGCTACCAGCCAGGGCTTCTTTTTTAACTAAATTAATTAAATGACTTAAAAAATTATAATATCAGTCACATAAAAGAGGCAGAAAATTACAGATTGAGGATATGAGTTTCATCTCTGTTTCTTAAACAGCATTCTTGAGGAAATATATTAACTCAGTCTTTTCTTTGATGTTCATTCAACAAATGTGAAAACCTTAGCACCATGTGCACAATTGAGTCTCCCACTGATGAAAGTTAAAAGTCATAGTGAAGACAAAAATAGTAAAGTCTATGCACTAGCCAGTGTAGTATTTAAAACTACCCTGGAGAAACAAATGACAGGTTTGAATGACAGCATCCAAATATGATGATTTTCTAAGCAAGTGCTTCTTGATGTGAGATGATGTAGGTTGAAAGTATGTTAGAAAGGTTAGCTTCATGCACTCCTCCTGCTTTCCAATCTCTCCTATATTCTGTTAATTCTGGTAAATCTACTGAAAATTTACTCTCATTACCATGCTTGTGTACCCTAACATTTGCAGCTTAAAATTTTCTGGTGATCGATTCTTGACATTGCCTGAAAGGCTCCCTCTGGGCTATGTACACTTTCACCTCGGAGAACAGCCTTTAACATTTGCGGTTCCTAAGCCTGGAAGCTCTTCCCACATTGTCCTTTCTACACAGTTAACTCATTTAGAACACCCCCAATTGGAAATGTGGGAGACATAGTGGTTTCCCTGTCCCAACAAATTATCTGAGGCTCTTTAAAGTGAGACAAATCTAGGAAACCAAGAAAACTAGTATGTTCCTAATGTATGTATAATTTGTTTTATTAACATTTACAATTTTCTTCCATGGGATATCAAACTATGTCTTTTCAATAACTACTTGCTAGTGCATACCCTTGAGATAATCACAAAACAGATTTTCATCTAAAACATTAAATCCATAAAATATATAATTAGATAAATTATATTTTTAAGCTGATGGTTGCTAATTCTGCTGGCAGATAAAATATCAAAGTCCTCCAACCTGCTTCCATATGAATGTGCCCCATACTTTAGTTTATTAGTTCAAAATTAAGTGTAAATTAAAAAAAAAAATTGTTCAGGTTGAGCACTCTATTTTGTCAATTTCATTCACCAAATACCATACTACTATACATTCTCCTAGAAATCAATGAGTTAAAATACATGAAAGCACTTTGCAACCATTTTCAAGTTCTAAATTCTAATATTTTGGGAGTAGTATTTCTCTCTGCAGAGAACTGTATTACTGTTCTGAAACATAAAAGCAATAGTTGTGTTTTCTTAGTTGTGAGAAATCCACACAAGCAAATCAAGCTTCTATATCTCAGTGTGAATTCTTTTCATTTCTATCATTTTCTTGCTAAAAATGTGTGAAGTAAAAGACTGCTTTAATTTCTTTTAGTTTGCTGTTTGCAAATAACATTTGATAAAATCTTACAAGGATTTAGAAAAACAAGAAATATAGTTGAATAAATGGCTTGCTTTTGAACATTATCCTGCAGGACTGAGAAGAAACCTATTTTTCAAAAAAAATTTTAATTAAATCATGTTTTGTAAAGATCACCTTCCTTAATGCTTTTGAAGTGCCACATACATGAAGAGACCTTGAGGGTAATATTAAATCTCAGATGTGTGCATTTGGAGGGTGTATATGGGTGAAAATGTGTACATGTATGTTTGTTTGTGTGTATGTACACATATAATTTTGCATAGACTGGTTTCTATTAGGCATCTTCTAGACAAAATTGACCACTTTCAGGCTGTTAAAAATAAAGCTGATTTAAATGATCATAATTATTTATTAACAATGAAGTCTGTTGACCGAATAAACTTAAAAATATCCAGTAACTCTATGGGCACTTAACAAGCCAGTACATACACACACACACACATACACACATACACACACACACAACTAGTTCACTGACTTTCTCTTTCCTCTTTTTTCCAATTCATTCTAGATAAAGTAAACATTCTTGTTAGAAATTTCCTATACTTTATTTTTCTCTAGAGACATAAGCAAACATTAACCATTTTCATTTTGAAGTAGGATAGTTATCTTTGTATAATAGCAAAAACTAAAATAATCTAAATGTCTCACTTTGGGAACTGATTAAATTAATCCATTTCATTATAAATGAATATCATAACAACAATTTTAATAAGAGATACAAAACATTTGGTAAAATATGTTTTTTTAAACAATATGTATGGACTACTCCCTAGGGAATTTATATCATCTTATCTTTATATTAATTTAAAGGGCTTCTACTAGTATGGTTAGTTGTATTGTGATATTTTTTCTGTTTTTTGTATAAATGTATACATTTTTTCTATAAATGTTCATTTATATATCAGAATATTATGTTGGTGTTTTAGATGAAAATGTTTATCAAGATAGATTATATAAAAGCCTTAGCAATCATAATGTACATACATGTGGTGCTAACTAGCTATGAGGTCTCTGAAAATGTAGCACAATACAATTTCCTGAATCAGAACTCTGTGAACATATTTGTTTGGGTCAAGAGCAAGCTTTGGGTTTACTTAAGTAGTCTCAAGAAATCTAGTAGCCAGAACCTGACATCATTACATAAAATGTATGTAAAAACATTCTTAATAAGAAGAAATAATGTGATTGGTGGCTACGAGAAGAAAATTATATTCAGTTGCCTTGATAGACATAAGCATTTTCAGACAAGGAAAAATATTTTTTATATCTATTTCGACATCAACACTTTAAAATTGATATGGAAAACTTGGAGCTCTGCAGAAAAGTGATCACAATGATAAGAGCATTTCAAACCTGTCATATGAGGTAGAGTTATGATCATTAGCAAAAAGAGTACACTTGAAAGAGAAATGATAGGCATCCTGAGAGGCTAGAAAAAGTGTGCAGAGAAAGGTATATTGTCTGATTGCTCAGCTGTTGCCAAATAGGTGAAAGTATTTAATGATTGATTAAAACAGTGAAAGGACTTTTAAAATAATTGGAATAATTTGAAAATGAACTAGATCACCACTGAATATAATATAGTCCACATAACTAAAATTAATTCATGCTGAGCCTGGATGATGAATTGCTAGAAATATTTTAAAATATTGATGGATTAAAACAAGGTTGCTTAAGATGGACTCTAAATTATCTTTTATCCTAAGATTTGACCATTCCAAGGTAAGCCAGGGAATGAAATAAAAAGCATTGGTCCATTGTGATAGAGAATTTGCAGATACTAAAAGAGGTAACAACAGAAGAGAAAAGATAAAAAAGTGTAAAGCAAACAAACCTATCAATACAGTTATTTCAAATCAACTTACCACTCTCAAAAAATTTAAACAATATAATGAACAGACTCACACTCTACTAATATACATGTGAAAAAAAATGTTTCTTTACAAATTAATTTAGATTTAGAATCCTTATATCCCGTTTCTTACTCAAGTCTCTCCCTTTCCAGACTCATGTCCAAATTCTGGAATACATGCATGCCAAGACATTCAGGGATGGGTTTCCTGCAACTGCCCATAAACATTAACCTGAGAAGTTCTCCATCTCAGTAAGCCTTAGTCTGTTACCCTGGTGGGCTGCACTGAGGAGATATGAAACTTCTTACAGGTCTCACAGAGTACTATCTGCATCATCCCATTCCCCAGTGTGTTCTGGGACACCCCTTGGTATCCCTGTTACTCCTGGCATGGTCAGACATTTTTGGAGCCTTACTGCACTCAGAACAGCACAGCAGGGAAAGCAGGACTTAGATGGAGCCCTACTGTAATCTCAAAGAAGTGACTTTTTTGTTAAGAAAGAGAAACTCTTCTTTTTCTCTTGCTTTTGGATATATAACCCTGTACCTTCTCCCCATGCTTTTGGACCACACATTAATGCTTTTTGAAAATGAAGGCAAGATATCTTACAGGAGTTTCATCTTTATGCTCTGCTATATCCATTGTACAAACTGACCACTTGCTTAAATAAAGATAATTAAAAAAAGAAAAATGTAAGAATTATAAAAAATAATATCAAAATAAGTTTTCAAAATAAAAAGCATACATCCATTTTTTCTTTGAACTTTCAATTTTTTTTTTCATTTTTATTGAATTTATTGTGGTGGCATTGATTAATATAATTATATAGGTTTCAGTTGTACAATTCTATAGTACATTGTTTGCATATTGTATTGTATGTTCAATATCCAAAGTCAAAATGAACATACATTTTTTTAAGTGGAGACTGGAGCAAGAAGCCTAAGAAGGCACTAGGATTAGTCTCTTAAATGGAAATTTCAAGGAGAAGGGTTAACAGTGAATTACACAAACAATAGAAGGATAGATTTCACAACAAATATCGGTTCTCTCAGGTTATGATAACGGGACTAAGAAGATACTGAGTGCACTTTTAGGTGGCAGATTGAGACTTCCTCAATACACTCTCAGAAAGGCTGCAGCAGGAATGAAATCTTGTCACCCTTAGCTTATTCTCCATTTTACACTTTGCTTTCTGATTCACATGCAGACAAGTCTTCCAGTCCTTGGAAGTGTCTTCATCAGTTTGCCTTCAATATGGCTATCTGTGAGTTACTCCAGCACATAAAGCAACAGAGAGATGTCAGAACTTTGTTCACACAGTAGCTACTGATGAGCCACGATCAGCAGGAAGTCACTGATAACCATTTTAAAACTGCCTTCCATAATAATTCTGTCATAGTAATAGCTAGAAATTCCCTACACATGTGCAGTTATCATGGTTGAGGGGAATCTGGCAATGTAAATTGGGCTTTTCTTCTAAGCAGAAAACAGGGCACTATAATTGTAACAGAAACCTATATCCCTTCCCTAAATCTATATTCTGCTTCTTCTACGGTAATAGATGCAATCTGTTTTTAAGTGATAGCTACAGGTTACATTTCTTAGACTCCTTTGCAGCAAGGCAAAATTAGATGACTAGGTTCTGAGAACAGAATGTAACTATGACTGATGTGTAGAGATGTTAGTAGATGTCTTTAAATAAAAGGCATGCTTATTTTTCCTGCAATTTCTTTTTCTTTCTTGGTGGTTAGAGTGCAGATGGGATGTCTGGAATAAAAACAATTATCTTGGGCCATGAGGTCCTTTGAAGATAACAGAGCAATAAGAAAAAACAAACCTGTACCGTTGATATAGTTAGACTTATGTGAGACCTAGACATCCTACATGTACTTTAATGTGAGAAATAATTTCCACTTTGTTTAATCCAATTTTTTAAAACCTCAAAGTCAAATCTAATCCTAAAATATTTAACAATCTGTGTATGTTACTATTATGCTCAATAATATCTTTAGAAATAATCAGAATAAAATATTGATGGAGTTTAATACTTTTATATCAACTTAAATGATATGTAATTACCATAAAAAGAATTACATGCTATTATTTTAAGCATTCTTATCAGAAAATAATTGGTGTGTTTTTAATTAATTATTTAAAGTTATGTTTACCATGTACTTCAGGAAAAAAAATACAGACTTTAATTAGCTCTCAAAGGTGTTCAAAATACCTTTCAGGTAGAAACAAACTTTTTAACATTAACCAAAACATGTTTTATTTACTAAAGAAATTCCATGATTAAAGAACAAATATTTTCCAAAGAGAAAACAGCATATCCAAACCTAGTATTTTAGAGTTTGAGAGGCTCTCCTTTAGAGTTTAGAGCAACTTAGACTTTACACATGACAAAATGCTCAAGTACTTAAAACATTTTAAACCTCATTTTCCAGTCTTACTAAAACATAAAAAGTCAAGCTGGCAAGCCATGAATCTATGCCTGTGTGAACAAAATAAACACCCAGAAGATGAATTATGGTTTAACTTTTTTCCTAAACAAAATCTACATATATCTTGTTACTTACAAGAGAAAGCATTTATTCTCTGATGAAAAGAGTGGTACATCAATGGACACTGTTGGCCAGTAGTCATTGTGCAACCAGATTACACCAGAATGAAATTTTAACCATATATACTCATGAGCCACATAAAGGTATTTTGGTCAGTGTGTGACCACATAAAAGACAACAGTCACATGTGATTATAATGGAGCCGTGATGTCTTAGCTGTTAAAATATTGGTGCAACACCTGACTCGTGTGTTAGCGGTGATACTGGTATAAGCAAACCTACTGTGCTGCGAGTCATATAAATGCACAACACATACAATTTTGTATACTACATAATACTTGATAATAAATGACTATGTTACTGGTTTATGTATTTACTACACTATAATTTTATTGTGGTTTTTTAGTGTGTAATCTTTCTGCTTCTAACAATAAGTTTACTGTAAAACAGTATGTCCTATTATGATAGCAAGCCTTACTTATTTCCTGTTTATGAAATCTCTCAGTTGCCTCATTTTCCCTGTTGCTTGATTTAATATCTTGTTGTTTTATAAATTTATTGTAGCTTAAGTGTACCATCTTTTTAAGTCTGTAATAGGGTACAGCTACATCCTAGGCCTTCACATTCACTCACTATTCACTCGCTGATGATTCACCTAGAGCAACTTCCAATCCTGGAAGCTCCATTATACAAGGGTATTTAGATTTTTAAATATTTTATATCATTTTTACGTGCCTTTTCCTTTTTCAGACATGTTTAACTACACTGATATCATCATGTTATAGTTGCCTACAGTTTTATTCAGTATAGTAACATGCTGTACAGTTTCGTAGCATAGAAATAAGAAGCTGTACACCAAATAGCCCAGGTGTATATAGTAGGCTATACCATCTAGGTCTGTGCTGTTCACACAGGATGAAAGCACCTAGTGAAGCATTTCTCAGAAATTGTCCCAGTGGTTGAACAGTGCATGACTGTACAGGGATATGATTTCCATTAACTTCAAGGAAGGCTTTTCCTGTAGAAGGACTTAACCTCAGCTGAAACCATGTTCATTAATGTTGTCTAGCAATATAAATAGTTTTTTTTTTTTCTTATATTTTATTCTTTTGCATATTTTTCAATGAATAGAGAAAAGCCCAGTTATAAAACACATCCTGGAAAGAATGCATTAGGTAAATTCGAATGGCATTGGATGTTGTGAAGGGCTTAACGATATTGCTAATAATCCTGAGTTTTACTATTATAGGTCTGCATTTTCCTTAGATTTCTTGTTTATTTGAAATCCTGGCACAATTTCAGAAGTATTTTTTGTGTGAGAGAGAAAGAAAAGTATATTTATTAATAATGTGAGAGGAGATTCATTATAAATCACATAGCAAACATATTTATACCTGTACTGAAACCTAATTCTCACAGTTAGTATTTCAAATGTATAAAGTCATTTTAGCCTAATATCTGGCATACATACTTTTTAAAAAAAGATTTTATTTACTATTTTTAGAGGGAGGGGAAGGGAGAGAGGCAGAGAGGGAGAGAGACATCAATGTATAGTTGCCTTTACCTGCCTCCAGCCAGGTCCGTAGCTGGAGGCAGGTGAAAGGCAAACGTACATTGATATCTCTCTCCCTCTTGCCTCTCTCCCTTCCCCTCCCTCTTAAAATAATGGATAAAATCTTTTATAAATAAGTAAAATAAAATAATCTTAAAATGATGATTTTACTTTGAGACATTGGCCCCCATGTGAAAGAATGAGATTAATCTGCTTGTATTTAACATGGGCCGAGATGGGTTAGGAAAGGAGTTTCCTAAGAATAGTGTATAGTAGCATAGAGACAATGACCTTAAGGAGAAACTCATCCTTAAAAAAGTGAGAGCCAATTTGAGATGTTTGCAGAAAATAAAACATAACAGTGGAGAGAGAGAAAGTTGCATTTGGAAGCTACATTGAAACAACCCCTATTTGTTGAAAAGTACTCTATTTATACCTTGAATGTAGGTCTTAATTTATACCTCATTTCTTTTGTTTCTGCTTCTAAATTTAAAGACAAAATTGTGGGCTGCACTAACATTTGCTTTAGGGAAGCCTTGAGTTCAGACAACCACCATTTGCTTTCTCATTGTGTAATCCTGGGCCCCTGTTATTAAGAATAAAGTAAGAAGAGTGTCTCATCCTATTCTTAAAATGCTTTCACATTTAGTTCTCTTAAATGGGTTTCTAACCCCTCAAGGTTTAATGTGTTGTATTTTGAAAGGAGGGGACCATTAACTTGCTAAGAACTTTTCACAGAAAGTTATTGCTGCCCTTGATAATGGCCTCTGAAACTGGCAATACAAAGGCAGGATGAATGCAGAGCAAGGACAACTATTTTCTCAGCAGGCTAGGTTCAGGGTAAACAGTGTTTAAATATTATGTAAAATTGCTAAAAACAGTCTTTCCAGGCCAATAGACAAAAGTCTTATGATAATTTGAAACCATAATTTCTAGATGGTATTGGATTATAGAACAGTTGGGCTCATTTATTCCTCTTGCACTTATTAATTCCATAAATGGATGACACTTGTAAACATGAATTACACTTATGTATTTATTATACAGTACATAAATGCAATAATAAATTTCAATTCTAGGAACTAAAAGATAATTTAGAGATAATTCATCTCTAAAGGAAAAACATGTCTATTTTGAAACTAGTGGGTTGACTTGTTATTATTGGACTTATTACACTTCCGTTTTTGCTTTAAAGGTGTCCCTAAGGCAGAAAATTCCATTTCTAATTTTTGACCGTATATCCATACTGCTTTACACAATGGCTGCACCAACCTTCATTCATTTCTACCAACAGTGCACAAGTGTTTCCCTTTTCTACATCCTCAACAGCACTTGTTGATTTATTGGAGGCAGCCATTTTGTCTTATGACTTAGTGATTCCACTTCTGAGAATTTACCTGAAGAAATGCAAAACCCAGGGGACAGAGGGGAGCAAAAAGGGGATGGATGTAATACAACAATAAAATTAAATAAATAAATAGAAGGCAAAACCCTAATTCAAAAGAACATAAGCACCCCTATGTTCATTGCACCATTATTTATAATTGTCAAGTGATAGAAACAGCTCAAATGTCTATCAGTATATTAATGGATAAAACAATTAAGATACTTACACAGTGGAATACTACTCAGCCCTAAAAAGAAGAAAACTGTACCCTTCATGACAGCATGGATGGATCTAGAGAACATTATGCTAAGTGAAATAAGCCTCTCAAAAAATACAAATACCATATGATTTTACTCATATGTGGAATCAAATAAACAAAGTGAACTAACAAAATTGAGACAGACCCATAGAGAGGAGGCTGACAGCTCTGGGTGGGGCTGGTTAGGGGCTGGAGGGATGGAGCTAAAAGGAAAAAGGCTCATGAACACCACAACACTGTGGTGATTGTTAGGGGACGTAAGGGGGATAAATGGTAATGGAAAAATTACCATAAAAGTATACCTAGCTATCACTTATTAGCCTTTATACAAAATTAATAAGAAAAATAGTGAAATAAAATTATTCAATCAATAAAGATTAGTTCACTGTTTGTCTTTTTTGCTTTAAGGACATTTACATGAGACCTATACTTTTTTTTTTTTTTTTTTAAGATTTTATTTATTATTTTTCAAAGAGAGGGGAAGGGAGAGAGGAAGACAGGGAGAAAGACATCAATGTATCAATGTATGGTTGCCTCTCACCTGCCTCCAGCTACAAATCTGGCTGGAGACCTGGCTTGCAACCTGGGTATGTTGCCCTGGCTGGGAATTGAACCAGCGACATTTGGGTTTGCAGGTTGGTGCCTTATCCACTGTGCCACCAGCCAGGGCCAGAGACCTATACTCTTAACTAAATTTTTTTTTTTTTTAATTTTATTGTTGTTGTATTACATCCATCCCATTTTTGCTCCCCTCTGTCTCCCTTCCCACCCACCCATGCCCCCCAAAGTCAATCCCACCTGTTGTCCATGTCCATGGTTCCTTTATACTAGGTTCTTGTCTAAGCTGTTCCCCTTCCTTGCCTCTGCCTCCCTCCTCCCCTCAACCCCTTTCCCCCTGACCACTGAAGGCCTATTCACTGTATTCATATATTTGGTTCTGTTTTGCTTGTTGTTAGTTTTGCTCATTATTGTCCCGTAATGGGTGAGGTCATATGATATTTGTCCTTCACTGACTGGCTTATTTCACTAAGCATAATACTCTCCAGTTCCATCCATGTTGTTGTAAAGGGTACAAGTTCCTTCTTTCTTTCTGCTATATAGAATTCCATTGTGTAAATGTACCAAAGTTTTTTGATCCAATCATCCACTGATGGGCACTTAGGCTGTTTCCAGCACTTGGCCATTGTAAATAGTGCTGCTATGAATATAGGTGTACATAGGTTCTTATGAAGTGGTGTTTCAGGATTCTTTGGGTATAGTCCAAGTAGTGGAATTGCTGGATCAAAAGGCAATTCCATTTTTAGTTTTTTAAGGAAAGCCCATACTGTTTTCCACAGTGGCTGCACCAGCCTACATTCCCACCAACAGTGTATGAGGGTTCCCTTTACTCCGCATCCTCACCATTAACTAATTTTTAAGTGCACAATAATTTTTTTTTCAGAGATGGAGTATATATTATAAAAAACACAGGAATGCAGGATCATAAGAAAGGTATGTAAATCCTGGGAAACAGTATGAATTCCTCAATAACCACTGACTACTTTGCATAACTGACTTCATCATGAATCTGAAAGTTAGCTTTTAATTTTTCAAAATTATACATTTATAGTAATATGCTTCAATAACATTAAAGTAAAATGTAACAAATTACTATTAAAATGCAATAAAGAATACCTGCATTATACATTTAAATAACTTGAAAGAACACAAAATCAGTGACTAAATCAAGAGATAATCTATACAGGTATCTATATAAAATGAGGAGTATATTACAATTAAAATTCTACCTGGTTTGCATTCACTTCCAGTTTAGTAACTTTAGTGAGTCTTGTCTGAATATGCATTTTCCACATGATGGACTTTCAGCTTTTAAAATATGAAATGATATCTTTATAGTTCTATTGAAGATTACAGAATATCTGTTTCTGTTTAGGACCAACAATTTTAAATGATACTTTACATTGAATCAATCACTTATTATTGATGATGATTATTTTACTTTAAGTCTAATTTTAGTTCCAGAGAAGGTAGTGTTGTCTTAAAGGCTTGGACAAGGTTTTCTTTGTTTTTTATTCCAGGAAGATCACTTAACAACAAATACTTGAGGTTTCTTAAATGATGCAAAGCAATGATGCCTTTGTCTGTGACATTCCCACATGAAATTATTTCCATTTCCAACAAGCTTTTTTTGTAAATTTTCAATCTGACCAATTCTCTCCAAACAGGCATCCTCAATATAATGGCACTTACAGAGCTTTATTTTTTCAACATGCTTTAGGCCCTCCATGTAATCAAACCCAATGTTCATGATACAAGAGTCAGTGGCATCAATGGCTTGGATCTTGTATTCGTCTAGAGGGCCTGTTGGCAGGTTGTTGTAGTCCTTCTGCCACCTCTCCTGGCCATGGTAGCGCACCATAGCCCCACGGCAGAGTAACCACTCAGAGGACGCCCTTTCGGAGTCAGCGTCCCTAATGCATTCATGATCTACTTTAGTAAACACTGCTCAACCAGCCCCAGAAGAGTCTGGAGTCACATGACCATGGAAATTCTTTGAGCCACGTAATTGCCAGGAAAGTTTTCCAAACAGCATCATTTAATCTTCCAATGGGAACAGCATTATGAGGGAGCTACTACAATTAGTCTTAGTTCACGGAGGAGGTGCGGGTCTGAGGCAAAGAGGTGAAGTGACCTCCCCAAGCCGCCTATGGACTGGAACCAAACCCAAACGGGCAAGTCAAGTCCTTCCAGCCATGAAGTTCTATCATTCTACTTTTCTGTTCAGCTGTTCTGACTGGCCTCGGGAGAGAGGGAGGGAGGGAGCGAGCGTCCCTGGCATGTACCTACAATAATATTATTAACTATAGGCATAATGTATCACAGGTATCTAAAACTTACTCATCTCATCTTGCTTAACTGAAACTTTATATCCATTGAACAGCAACTTCTTTTTCCCCCTGAAAACTACCATTCTACTCTGCTTTTATTAGTTTGACCATTTTAGATGTATATGTAAATTCACTCAGTTTTTGTGGCTTATGCCACTTAGCATAATGTTCTCTAGGGTTCATTCATATTGATACACATTGCAGGATTTCTGTATTTTCTAAGGAAGAATAATGTTTCATTGATGTATATGCTGTATTTTCCTTTTTATTCATCCCATCAGTAGACATTTAGGTTTTTGCATCTTGGTTATTACCAGTGATGCTGCCATAAACAGAGGGGAGCAAACATTGCTCAGAGATTCTAATTTTAACTCTTTTAGAGAAATACTTGGAAGTGGCATTTCTGGATCATATAGAAATTCTATCTTTACTTTTAAAAGGAAATTCCACACTGTTTTCCAGTGTGTCAGCACCATTTTTCCATTCCCACCAACAGTGTTCAAGGCTTTCAATTTCTCTACATTCTCAACATTTACCATTTAAAAAAAAAATAATGGCCATTCTAACATATGTGAGGTGATATTTTATTGTGGTTTTGATTTCTATTTATTTTCTTGATGATTAAGAATGCTTAGCATCTTTTCACATATGTATTGGCCATTTGTATATCTTCTTTTCAGAAACATCTGTTCAGATCCATTGCTCATTTTTTTAAACTGAATTGTTTTATTTCTGTTGACTTGTAGGAATTCCTTATAAATTTTGGATGTTAATTCTGTATCAGATAGTGGTTTGAAAATATTTTCTCCCATTCTTTGCATTTCCGTTTCACTGTAATTATTTTCTTTGGTATTAGATTATTTTTAAATGTTTATTATTATTATTGTTATTTTACCTTAGAATATACTCAGTGGATTGGTGCCAGCCTGAGAACCCAAAGGTCACTAGTTTGATTCCCCAGTCAGGGCACATAACCAGGTTGTAAGCCAGGTCTCCAGCCAGGTCTATAGCTGGAGGAAGGTGAGAGGCAACCATATGTTGATGCTTCTCTTCCTTTCTTCCTCTCCTCCCTGCCCTTCGCTGAAAAATAATGAATAAAATTTTTAAAAAATTAAAGAATAAAACAGATGATAAAACAAAAACAAACAAAAAAAAGAATACAATGATCCGAGAAACAAATTGCAGATTATTAAAACTAAGTCTCTAATAGAGAATCTGCAAAAGAGATACTATACAATATGAAGTATTTGATTACTACAAGGAAGTTTAAAGTACATTATCCATATAAAATAATTATTATATTAGTTTTAAATTAATGCAAGGCATAAAGTATCAATGCTATAATTATTTCAAAAGGTGGACAAAGAAAGTTTATGTTTAAAACTGCTCTTCAACTTTTGGCCTCTTAATATGAAAGTTCCTTTTTGATTATTGTATTTATCGTTGAATTTATTGAGAAATTTGAAAAGCATTACCTATACATAGCAGTATATATATATATATATATATGTATGTATGTATAAATAAGCATACACACATATATACCTTCAAGTCTTTCTATAGTTATACAATAACTTTGCATGATTAATATAATAGAAAAATCTGAAAAGAAGCCTGATTCCACTTGGGGGAAATATTATATGTGCCTAAATTAAATTTTAAATCATGTGCTAGATACAAATCAGAAGGTCCTAGGTCTAGACATATGTTTATTCAAGTATTGCAGTTGTCAAACAAGGCACCAGGTTCCAATGGAAGAAATGAATATTACATTGTTAATTACTTTTGTTCTTTTTTTAATCAACCAGGAAAAGATGATTTAATGAAGAATCTTTGTTTGCAAAAATAACAAAAGTGACTGAGTCATAAAGAAACAGTTGGCTGGAATTTAGTCATTTACAGCAGAAATTTATATCACTTACTTTGCTTTTTAGTGTACAAAAAGATCCAAAGAAGATACAACTATCCTTTGAAATATCCTGAATTCAAAAGGCTTTTTTTCCCTCTAATTTGGTTCAAGGCTGATTATTTAGGGGAAAATGGAAGAGTGGGCCTAGGAGAATCTAATAGAAAGAACATTTTTTGTTACCTTTTAAAGCTGTTTAAAAGCTGCCCATTTTTTGTTCTATTGATGTCACATAACATTTGTTTCACAATAAATTATGAGCGATAGTCTTAGCAACCAAGACAATTCTATTATACTGTTTGGCAGAAACACAAAGAAAGTAAACATCATTTTTGGTTGCCATTAGAACTCTGGGAATCTTTAAATTTTCTTAAAGGACAACAGGAAAGATTTGCTTGTATTCTTAAAATACAATTCAGTGACATTCAAAGAAATGGGATTGAACAAACAGGATAAAAACCTTGTGGACATGGACAACACGGTGTCAGTGATTGTTGGGGGAAGGGGAATGTAAGGTGACTAAATGGTAATAGAAAAAATACAACAAAGATGAAATTTTTTAAAAAATGCTTTTTCACTTAATACTGTTACTGTCTTAGATGTAAAGCAATTTGCTTTATAAAAACATAAATATACACTCTAGTCATTCCCAGGAAATATCAGAGAGTAATAAGAACTAATAATTGTATGGCATTTATAATATTTTAAACATTGAATTCTATCATAGCTCTAATCTAAGGTACTAGTCTCACTGAAAATTGAAAATATTTACTCTTGCTCCCCTAATATAAAGTGAGAGGGGGAGTGAAAATAACCTCGTCTCAGCAAACTTTGTTAACCAAAGGATCACAGTCAAATATGTTATGTTAAATTTACAATAGTATGTTGTGAATAGTATGTTTTAAAATTTAATTTACCATGGGAATGACTTTGGGGGGAATGGGTGGGTGAGAAGGGGGACAGAGGGGAAAAAAAAGGGGATGGATGTAATACAACAACAATAAAATTTAAAAATAAAACTAATTTACCATTTAGGGAATGAAAGGAAAATGGTAAGCTTTTTATTATTTCCTTTTTTCTTATTAAAATGTCCTAGCACAGTCATGGAGATAAAATGTCTCATTCTAAGAAATATTTTAGTATGAAAAGTTGATTTGTAGAATGGGTTCTTATTTTGTTCATAAGATTTCATTTTTATTGTTCTAGGTGCCCTTTGATACATCTGAATTCTTTGTAGACTGGAATCAACTATACTTTGGAAAATTGTACATCCTGTAACATATTTTCGTAATTCTATAAAATTACATTTTTTGTCTTCATGAGTTTAAAAATCTTAACAGTTGATATAATGATATTGTTTATAATGAATAACAAATAATTTTGATTATACTTATTTTTTTTTTAAGATTTTATTTTTCAGAGAGAGAGGAAGGGAGATAGGAAGAAAGGAAGAGAAACATCAAAGTATTATGGTTGCCTTTCACCTGCCTCCAGCTACGGACTCGCCTGGAGACCTGGCTTGCAACCTGGTTATATGCCCTGGCTGGGAATTGAACCAGTGACCTTTGGGTTCTCAGGCTGGCACCTTATCCACTGTACCACCAGCCAGAGCTGATTATACTTCTTTTTATTGCCCATTACGAAAATTTATGATCTCTTCTAAAATGAACTATGAAAATGGGGATGGATTCATAGATAGAAAACAGGATAACAACTGTGGGGGAGGTTAAGGGGTGGAGGAATTGAGAAAACAGGGAAAAAGGACTCATGGACATGAACAGTGTGGTGATTGTTTGCGGAAGTAGGGGTATAAGGGGGCTAAATGGTAATGGAAAAAGTGCAATAAAATAAAAAATAAATAACAGAAATTGTGAAAACATGCATCTAATAAAATACACCTCATTTGTCATAAATGTGTCTGTGTTGTTTAATGGTATATATGCTACAAATTTGTTAACCAAGTTTTTATTTTAATGTTTAGATAATCTAAACTTTATATCACTTATAGGAGGGGTACCCCCAAAACACAGAGTGATCTTCTGGAGGGCGGGCCCCTTACAGGACAGGTTTTCCTCATTAGATAAGTGTTCTAAGAACCCATCTGAATAATGTACCAGCTGGCATTACTGTGACAGGCTACGTTTGGCTCCAGTGAATATTTTTGAAAACTCTTTTATATTTGCCCATTTCATGATAGGTGATTTGCGAGCGTACCTGCCCACATCACACTCGGTGTTTAGTAGTTCTTGACCAAAGATGGCATGACTCCTGTGCCTCCTTTACTTATTCACCCATTTTTTGTTTCCCTGGGTGAAAATTCCTCAAATGGAAATGTTTTGCAGATACGGAAGAGGTGAAAAACAAACAAAAAAATAACAGAGATATCAAAACTATCAAAATTGATGTGTTCAAAAACTGCTTCGAGTAGTAGAGAAAACATCTCAATAAGTGTATTGCATCAAATAAAGAATACTTTGAAGGTGGTTGAATTTTAAACATGTAAGACTAAATATACCAATTTTTTATAAATAAATTCTTTTTTGGGAGGAGGCCCCCTCATTTGTATTTAATTTACATCTGGGCCAGATAAGTGGTATGTGGAGAAAAAAAACATAGGAAAGTTAGGAAAGCATCTCAGCTGAAAAATAGAGAACATAATTATTTTACTAGTAAGAAAAAAGTTACTTCAATAACATTAAACCATTAATGTTTCAGTAGCTAAATTATTGTATATATTTCTCCTTTATCTAAAGTTATGAACAATTCTGTATAAATGCAAGAGACACAAAAATATAGAAAAAGATCACAAAGTTTTGTGCCAAAAAATTCTTTATTACTAAGAAATATATGTGGAGAGCTTTCCTCCTACTCCCCTGAGATAAAAAATTATAGATGATGAATAATAATTTTTGAGCTATAAGTAGTTATGAGAGTAGACATAGTCTAAAAAGTCCAACTGTATTTTATTATGTGTCTTTTACTGATCTATTTGCATGTATTCCATTTGTCTATTTATGGATGCTTGGTTTGTTTTCATATCTTAGATATTGTAAATAATGCTACAATGAAATAGGGGTACATATAGTCTTTTGAATTAGTGCTTTGTATTTCTTTGGATATATTCCCAGAAGTGGAATCCTTAATCATAAGTCAATATAGGAAACATGGTCAATAATATTGTAATAACTATGTGTGTCAGGTGGGTACTGTAAATATTGGAGTAAATACTTTGTAAAGTATATTATTGTCTAATTGTTAGGCTGCACATCTGAACTTAATACAAAATAATGAATTTACTCTTTTTATATGCTATTTTCTTCCCATTTTGAAGATATTTTTAAATCAAGTGTAAAATAATAGATTTAGAAACACATGATAATCTAAACACAGACCTTGTTTCCTTACAAATTACATAATTAAGATGCAGAAAATTTAAATGATTAGCCCGTGATTATTGGAAAAGTTAATGGAAGACACCAGTTCTTCCAAAAGTTCATTGTAAAAAAACAAAAAGCAAAAATCTTTTTTGATAAGATCTATAGTGGTATTTCATATTCTTTGTTCCTAGGCATCTTTTCCAAATCTCAGCACAACATAGCCCTCAGTCAAACATAAAAATATTTGAATATATAACTGGCTCACAAAACATTTTTAGGGGGTTGCCATTTTGGGAGCACAGTGAATTAGTCACTGTTTTAAATACTAAAGACTATAGTTCATACATTTGATAATACAGCTTAACCAAGCATTCTAAGGAAATATAATAATGCACAGATCTTCCAAACAAAAAATCCCCCGAGATGTCGTGGCATTGAATAACACTCTAGAGGAAATGGACCTAACTGATGTATACAGAGTCTGTTACCCCAAAGAAGCAAAATACACATTCTTTTCAAAACACATGGATCATTCTCCAAGATAGACCACATGGCATGTCACAAGACAAGCCTCCACAAATACAGGAAAATTGAAATCATACAAAGTATCTTCTCAGATCACAATGGCTTGAAACTAGAAACCAATCTCAAGGGAAAAACCCAAAAATTCTCTAACTCATGGAGACTGAATAACATGCTTTTAAGCAATGAAGGGGTCAACAATGA